>QNGE01005895.1:14008-37515 GCA_008508345.1 Paragonimus westermani
CGGAAAATTCCGGTCGACCTTCAGAATTCAAACAAGCGCTAGGCTGGTTAAGCGGCGTTCCTTACGGTAATAGCTCAACGTTGTTATCCTAGTGAATGTAACCTACAGGAGTAGAGATAGTGCGAATTCATTACATAGCTGAGAGCATAACTGCGATACCTATGCCCGCCCACTAACTTTGATGCTAGTGGTTTGTTATAAGTTTGCATATACAAGGTAATGTGAACCGGCGCGGTGGTACTGGCAAGGCAACTCTCACGTCGCGCGCAGTTTAGAATTTTGGGGACGTCGAAGGTGATCTCACTACAACTTCCTTCGACGAACGCGTCTGAAATCACGCGAATCACGAGACGACTGATACGTGCCAACACTTTACAACCACATGTGTAAAAGACGCCACGTTAAACCAAAAAAGTTAATTCTTTCACAACTCGATTAAGAAGTTCCGTCTGGAAGGCTCCCGAAACCAGATTGATTCAGCGGCGAGTAATTCCGCAACTTATGCCAGAGAGAAAAACTTCCTCAATGCTGCATATATCATTGTACCGCGACAACTTCAAGCTTTATTGCCCAAAATGTGGTCGAGTGAATACGTTGTTTGTGGCTCAAAAGTCAATTCTACTGCAGATTACGTAATCACACAAGAGTTTTTAAAAGTTGCAGGTCTGAATCCACTCTTCGACAATTGCTAGCATCAACTGATTCTTTAGAAAGGTGATCGTCACTAGACAATAAATGGCTTTCTAGTTCTAATGATGTTTTCAGATATGGTGAATTATTTACTCATAGTCTCTATCTATCTTCTTCTTCTTCTTCTTCGATATCCAACTAAAGTGTGCAAAGCACTAGTCTTCAATCGCGAACCAGGTACTGCTGGTCAGTATGCTACCAGTTGATATATCGTGGTCGGGACGCCTTACTTCCCGTTATCTCATATTCACAGCAAATAAATTATTCGTGGCAATAAACCGCCGCAAAACTAGCAATAGGAGTTGTGTGTCAGTACGGATCATCATGTTGACCTAGTTTAGTTTCTTGTCCTCTATCACATAACTCCTAAAACGGGTTCGAGGTAAAGTGAGGACACTGACCAAAATTCATCAGTGTGGAGATTACGCGCACATTTGAGGTGGTTATCCAGCCAGTGATCGATAACTGCGAGTTTCTGCCCTATTGTTCGTCTGGTTGAATTGTGCTACGTAGCGCTATGACAGTTTTATGCACCGGGGCTGCCAGGTCGCCTGGGTATTGATGAATGAGTTTGCATTTGACAAACCATCCATGCTAACTTCCTCTCAGATAGACAGTTTGCCGTACATGTGAACATATCCTGCGCTTTGTACGATGAGACTTCAGTTGAGTCATGTTGGACACGTGTTCTCTTATGATGACATTGTGCTGGTATACATTAGGACAACGACGTAAATATTGTGGTTAAAGTTACCTTTTGTTTGTCCTGACTTTCTGCTTGTTCGAAACGCGGTTGCACCAAGGCTTTCTTGCCCTAGCCCCCATAAGGTATTTAATCCAAGGCATACTGTTATTAAGTGATGACTTCACGTGCTAATGAATTTCACTATAATCGGCTCAAAGCATCAACAACTTGAATTTTGTACACCTTGAAATCCGATAATCTACGATAACCCAAAGTATCGTTTCCGGCATCATCATAGACCAACTACTGTTTACAGTAAGCTACTTACAAACTTATGACAATAAAGGTAGTTCAACAATGTAAGTAGCACAGCATGACACTGTAAAATAAATCCCTGAAGTTTGGACTATTCTGAATTGTACTCATTTAGATTAGTGCATTTCACTGACTACAATTCAGAATGGTATCAGCCCATTCGAGCGCTTGTTCTGACGGTAGATGCAATTTTCTGTCGACATTCGGCATCCTAGTTGGTTGGCAGACGGTTATACGGAAGGCTGTCACGCTGATTTTTCTAAATGTCCTAATCGGTTTGTTGCCGTAAGTAGTAAGCAAGTCCCCAGGTAAAACTGGTTTCCTAACTTACTTACTTTCTATGGAAGCTTCTGACTTTTAATGTGCGCTATCAAAAATGGGCAGTGTTACTGCCTAACCAGATGGAGTATGATAACGAATAACGTGAACGTTCAGAGTAGGGCCTGGCTACTTCAATACAACATCCACAAAAGAAAGGCTCCAGAGTGAACAAACTATTCAACTCAATTCTATCCATTTCACTGTTTTCCTTGAGGTATTCACATACTTGCAACCAAACCCCAAATACATACAATTGCATAAGTACACCACGGTAACTACCACAACCTAGCTGGCCACTACACTTACCCTAAAAGATGGGTGGACACAAGTAAGGAAGTCAAGTTCTCTGGGTTCGTTGGGATGCCCGATAAGGTGGGGACTCATAGCTGAAACTAGGATGCCGTTTCTCATCGGATGCCACCCGGTACACGTGTCTAGTCGGCCTTTCTTCAAAGTTACAGTATTTGGTGGGTCCAGAGGATAGTCATTCTATACGGTCACAAGACCTGGTCAACGAGTGAGGAAGATACCCAAAGAGTGTTTACATTTAATCAAAGGTGTCTTGAAAGCGTTAGCCGGAAATGGCGGCAGCGTTGCGTAAGCAATCTTGTAGGTAGACTTACGTATCTTGAGGACGGATGGAATATACCAACTCGCCTTGTATACTGGTCACCTAATTGACTCACAGACATTGTTTTCAGTGTTCTTGTGCATCTGAAACTCAGGATTGTTGACATTTACAGAAGCTGTGATGATCATGCCTTCCTACGGCTTATGACTGACATGTAGGCAGACGAATAACCTACCCCTGCGAACTAGATTGTGACCCTTTATCAGTAAGAATAGACCGGCAGGTAAATCAGACAACATGATCCTTCCTGGCCATAGCATTTCTGACAGTTTTATTTTGTTCAAAGCTTGACGCTATGCGAAGGATGACAACGTGACTCTTTCAAGCTTTCCAATGAGGTCACTTCAAGCAATTCACGGCCGCTCAGTGCACACAACACTGACAGGTTTCATTTGAAGAAAAGGTTAATTAATGTCGGGCTTGTTTTTCGAAGTTTCCTACTAAAATCAGTACAAGGTGTTTACTTTTGGGTCGGATAAAAATGATTGTAGATTTTTGAAAAGAAGTTAACTCAAAGCTTGTGGAAAGAAACACAGATATTTGCTGCTACTGCAGTCTGCTCAATGTACAAGGTCATTCTGGACAGTGAGCTAAATGTAATATACCATCAACTGTTGCAAAATTCACAAATTTCTTGCCACTCAAAAAGTGATTTTCTTCAAGTAAATCTTCTTAAGCAGTACATTCCAAAAAGCATATTGAGTTCTGTGATACCAGTTTGAGAATATTTTCTTGAGTAGTTGAATAAACTAATTTCAAGAGTTACCTTCGTAGGACATCAGTGAAGGCCGTGTGATAACAACGGTCAGAAAACGTCACTGAATATACGTCGTTTCATGCATTTTTCAAATTTTGTACAGCAACGGTATTAGTTACACACAGCGTAGAGTAATTCGGTCAAACTGATCAACCTTTGGAAGAAAATGCCTGCGTTGGTTTATGAAGAAACAAGGGATTTGAAAAACCTATCGATAAGTCGAAAAGTAGTTTACAAGGATGACCAGTCGAAAGCGTAAAAATAAGCGTACGTTTGTGCCTGCGACCTTATACAGGGAAAGCCACACGCTCCAAATCGATAGACAGTACATAACAAGGGTTGAATTAAGATGAGAAACGTACTGCGAAAATATTATGATCCCGTTAAAATAATAACGAAAACCATCATTAACGTTATGCCCAGAAACAGTTGTGTGGTTACGGCAGTGTGCAGGTTAGTTTTATTCGCCAATCGTTTTTGATGTCAACACTTTCAGTTAGTGAATCATAGTGTCCTAACTGGTCACGGATGAATACAAGCTTTCAAAAAGCTTGAACGATGTTTTCACGAAAACGTATAAGGTCAGTTGGAGGACACAAAAGAAGTATCTGATGAATACTTTATAAAAAAGGTAATTAATAAAAGATCGTAATGAAAAGTAAAATACCTAAGCACGGAATTTCTCCTTTATTTCGCTCTTTCCCGAGACTGTGAGGTACGTCGAAAGTAATGTTTCATTGCTGACCCTCGGGAATTACATTGTCGGTTCATGTCAGGGTTGCGGGACAAGACGCTTGGATTATCAGATCCAGTTTTTTCATCAACCATGATGGGTGTAGCTGACCCATTGTTTGGCTGATCTCCAGCAATCCATGCCATGTTTTGTGCAAATTCTGAGACCTTCAGTTGTGGTTCTGGAAGCCATGAAATTAGTAAAACAAAGTGGTCAAAATTTTCAGTTTGACAATGCGATATGAACTGATAACATGTGTGCGCACAACAATAGTGAGCTCATTACACGATTTAATTCGTCCCTTATGTCTGGGTCATTCAGACTCATCAGGTTACCTTTCATTTGCAGATATGAGTTTGTGAAAAAGTGTAAACTCACCTCGTGTAACAAATGTGGCGATTTATTGAGCTCGCTTTAACAGAGTAAGTGTGTACATAATTGTACCAGCCAAAGATGAGAATTTATCGAAAACAGTTCTGTTCGCTGAAACCAAAATTGTTTTACATAATCCGGTAGCGCTAGACGAAAAATCGGAGCACCGAATATATTCATCATATCTAGACTGCTATTGACGTTTGTCAACACTCAAGACCAGTAGAATGGATTTTATTTCATAGTTAATGAACTGTATATAAAACGGTGAAGAATAACAAATAAAATTATAAGACGACAAATCCGAAAGGTGTACTTTTGCCATTTCGTGTCGGCAGTTAAATCTTTTCTGGCAGATGCTTAACTATTCACTTTAGTGGAATGACTCTTTCTTGAAGGTTTCGAAGTGACTACCATTTCCCGAATCAGTGTTCGCATCTAGCCACCTGTGACGGGCACTGAGACCTTAAATATTTACAGTGGGACTGAATTCACCGCTGAAATCTGATATGTCCTATCCCGTGACGAATTGGCTGATACAACAGATCAGTCTCAGAGCTCTGTCCAATTGTTCACTTTAATAAAAAGCTAAAAACTCCTCCACTTCGATCACCAAGCATTTTTTAGAAGTGAATCGACTGAGGCACACCTTCGTTTTTCAGGGATCCAGCACGCATTATCGTCATAAAACATGGCTACCCAGATTTAATATTAGACTTGACCGTAACAGGCACATAACACTCATGAATATAAAAACCATGATTTTCAGCTTATTCATAGGAATATTGTATTTTTAATGATTTGGCGAAATGCTTTCGTTTCGGCACCTCAGGAATGTAGGTTTAACGATTCGAATAGACCCATGAGTTCATTAGAAGTCAAAGGTGATTTTGGCGAACAGCCTGTTTTCGGTTATTCATCATCGGATCAATTACATAACATTTTATACCATCCTGGTTATCAAGCGACAGGTCGACTTACATGCAGAAAATGACGAGCATTTTGAGTGAATCGTCTAAATTCAGCAACCCGCTAAACGAGAAAGATAAGACCGATGCGATCGAGAAAAGCATTTCCAGAACTGTAAGAAAGCTTAAACAACAGGGTTTGACAGACTCCGCGACATTCGAACGAATTCGACCAACTGGAACCATAATACCCAAACTGTATGGTTTACCGAAGGTTCACAAGGAAGGAGGGCCATTACACTCGATTCTTGATGTGTGTAATTCTTCATATCATTCGATGACAGAGTGGCCAACAGAGTTGCTAGAACCCGTTCGGCAGGACATTGCAGTACACTCGCTAAAAGATACGGCTGAGTTCGTCGATTCTATCCGTTCGCTGAATGCGGAAAACAAGATGTTTTCCCTCGATGTATGCTCTTTGTTCACGAATGTACAACTTGTAGAGACCGTTGACTATCTTTGCGGTTATATTCGTTCGGAAGGTTTAAATGTGGGCCTGCCCGAAGACACGTTCAAGCAGGTGATATTAGCCTGCACGCAGGATGTACAGTTTCAGATTGATGGGTAAAGGTACCGTCAGAAGGAAGGCGTTGCGATGGGGTCACCGTTAGGCCCACTGTTAGCAGATATCTTCATGGCAGTGTTAGAAAGTACTACGCTACGTGCGATTATTGACAATAGCACTCTCTACAAAAGGTGCATGGACGACATCATCTGTGTGGTTGACGGAACTACGGATCCAAACAGCCTATTCGCGGAGGCGAACAAGACACATCCTAATCTCAACTTTACACTTGAGACCGAGAAAGATGGACAAATATCCTTTCTGGATGTGGCACTGAATCGTCATGCAGATGGTTCACTTCAGAGGGGTGTTCACAGGAAGGGCCAGTATACTCACTTTTTCAGTTACGTACCGCTCAGACAGAAGATAAACTGTGATACTCAGAATTAGGGACTTCGAATATCCCTAGGAATCATACTTGAATTGAAACGCAAGTAATAAGGAGAAGACCTGGTACTGGCAGCAGTAAGCAACTGTTATTCATAGATTGAGACATCGAATTTATGGATGTACAAATGTATTAAAAAAATCACAGCCTGTCATTGGCTGATCTCATTAGCACATGCAACATCATGAATTGTATGTTAATTAGTGGAATACGGAACAGATGCATTGGCGAATAACGGAAGGCACAAAACTGAGTCCATTCGTCCAATCCTGATGTTGTATCATTAACGCGATATTTGGATTGGCCGTCTGTCAGATCTTCTGTTGTGTCGGGGTTTGGATAATCGGTGAATCGGGATTTCCACCACATGAACATCGTTTGTAGTTTAACACACAGAGCTATGAGGATATGTACTGATGACATGATTGAAATTGAAATGTTTTTTTACAGCGGATATTCGCGGCGAACGCCTATCCTGTAAACTTCGTGGATAAACATATGGAATCGACAGAACCAAAAGTTAGGCTCCTATCTGCGGAAAAGAGGTTGGTTTACATGACGCTAGACTACAAAGGCGAGGCCTTGGCAAAATTGGTGACTCGGAGAATACGCAACGCAATTGAAAAGACCTACAATGCGGCACAACTACGAATCACATCCGGATCAAACCCGGTAGTCCACATACAACTCAATGATACGTTGCCTCTGTGTGCGATTACATTTTGTGTTTACTCCTTCACATGCTCCCGTGGAGCAAGTTACGTCGGTCGCACAACCAGGCGACTTTCTCAGAGGATAAATGAGCACCACCCCACTTGGCTAGCTAAGGGCGAGGTGAAGTCCATTTCGAGTGCAATTCTGGGGCACCTTGTAGACACAGGGCACCAAATCTCTTCGGAAGTGGCTTTTCAGCCCATTTAGCGCATGCCAAGCCGTCAATCTAGTGGAGTCAAATTTCGTATCCTGGCCACCGCGGAAGCAATCGGAATTAGGTTGCTCAATCCACAGCTGTGCGCTCAGAAGAAATTTGTTCAGGCCCTACACACCTGCCCAGCCCTCAATCTAGAGGAGTCAAATTTCGTATTATGACCACCGCGGAAGCGATCGGAATTCGGTTGCGCAATCCGCAGCTGTGCGCTCAAACGAAATTTGTTCAGACCGTACGGTTACCCATTACCCACTTGACAACTCCGGAGGTCAATTGTGTCACCTAATTGTCGCCCAATTTACAACCGTTTGACGTAGTTATGTGACTAATTGCTCTTGATTTTTTCTCGCTTGACAACCATGATGGTATAAAATGTTATGTAATTGGCCCGATGATGAATAACCGAAAACAGTCTGTTCGCCAAAATCACCTTTGATTCATTGATTGCCTGTTAGAATAAAATTATTCATATTATCTTGAGAAAACTGCAGTTTGCTTGGGCAAACAGACATCCAATAATGAAGATTAAAAGTCGTTGGTGGTGCACAGTATCTACATCACAACCGGGATGAACGATTTTGCGCATGAAATGAGAACTTGGCCTATACCATTCGATCCAGATGACAGAAGAGTTGGGTGGATGACTGCCCTGTAGTAATGTACTGTCAACAAAACTGAGTCATTTTCTGTGCACTACCTATAAGGTACAATCAGAAATCTAACGATGAATGATGCCCAAACCAATAAGGATAATGTGGCTTTAATGATATTGTCAAAAGTCAACGAATCAGGTTAGCTGTGTACTTCTAACTAATCTATTTTGTCGTAGTTGACTTTATCAGATTACAAGTGAAACGTCACCTTTAATGTATGTTGGACTATTTTAGCTCAAGTTAATTTAAAATTGATTAGACTACAGGGTGAATTAGGATTGCTCTAGACCGTTGAGAAGCTAATCTCAAAACACAGAGTCTTTGTGCACATATTTGTATAGGAGTGAGTTTCCGTTCCCATATTAATTAGAGAGTTAAAATTACTAAGTGACTCCGAATATGTGGGGTAAAAAACTTGAGTATGAAACAAATCACTGGAAGCTAGTATGTCAGAACGGTCACACACAAATAACCAACAACAAAAAGGAAAACCGAAAAACACAAGCAGACAAACTGTTGCTGTGCGATAAAGTGGTAGCTGTTGAATGTGGTGTGTGTAAAGTAGAACAGGGATTACAAATGGACCAGCCATTACCACAGAGCAAGACAATGTGACGCGCATTAAGCAGGCCAAAACTTAAGAAATTTTCTATCTACACCACACTTGGATCTCATAGTCAAAAACAACTTTCCCTGGTTAATTGTAAAAGTCTTGTTGATGAAAGGAAAGCAAGTTGGAGAGAATTTTGAGCCAGGAATATGTTTTTGTCACAGATATCTGCAACACGTTGACAATGACCTAGTTCTGCAAGACGTTTCTGGGTGAATGTGTATTATGAACCTGACAGTTTTCTCAATAGTCCCAGTTTACAAGATTCCGCGGAGAGCCATGTCATATTTAAAATATAGCTGAAAGCGTGTAAAATTTTATGGTAAAGAAATAGACAATGGATATGAGAAGATACAGTGTTTGTTCCCAGCTTTCTTCTAAGAAATTTTCCACCCTTTACTCCCTTCTAGACATTGTTGCACAGTTTGTAAACCAATTTCAGTTTTCTCACGACAGTCGTTAGCTCCCGACTGCGTATACAGTCAGGTAGTTTGGGTAGCTGTAGGGTAGTAATGAGTACAATTTGAATAGTATGTGAACTTGACTCTTGACTATTAAGCAGTCCTTCATGGACCACGACTTAAATGAAGTCGGGCTGTTTTTGAGTTCACCGACATCCTTCGGACACTGTACAACTCATTGCTTCTTTGTTACCAATACAGAGTAGCATCGGTGACACATAAAGCTTAGAAACTCGAAGATAAATAGAACAAATAGCCAAATACTCAGGATAGACCCTTTGAGAACTCCGCTAATAACCGAAGCTTAGTTCGAAACTCGGTCGTCGACCTATGCTGTACTAGTTACAACTCAGCCTATCCAAGTGACTGACATGCAGCACCGTATTTACGAAGTTTCATTAGCATGGTGAAGTGAGTGACTGTCGAACGCGATAGGTAAATCTCAACCGACTGCAATGACTTATGTGTCGTGAGTACATACGTACTACTTTCCCAGAGTGAGTGAGTGCAAAATGACCTAAAATACCCATCTTACTTTCAGTGTTAAATCACTGAGATATGTTTGGGTCAATTCACAGAAAAGATCCTATTCAAAAATGACACGGTCCCCTCTGATGGCAACCACGCTGAAGTTAAGCCATAACTTGGAACAATTTTCGGAAAAACCCTTCAGATATTTTCTTCAAGCTTCAAAATGGCCTTTTCGCAATTATACTTCCTGCATACATGCTGTTGTATAATACACGGTGTCGTTGCCGAATAGTATGGTACGAGTCAAATGCGCGGAATCTGAATGGCAGCCCTTAACGTCAAGACGACCCGGAATTAAGAGTGACGACTAGAAACTTGTGTGTACAACGTGCGGATCGAACAAACATGACAATGAATTACTGTCAGCCGATTTGTAGACAAGGCCGCCATGCAAATTAATGCTCGCCTTGAGGATTGCTTAGATTCATATACTTCTTTACGGGATACTTGCCGGTAAAAAGGTTTTCAAGCCAAGCGTCTTTTGCGATTACGACACGTGTACAACTGTGCTGATTACATTGGTTATCTTAGTGAGGATGGTGTTTCACTGACTACCTGGGATTAGTTGTTCCACCGAACTAATCCAGATAACTTTTGATCTGCAGCAATTTTCGTGTGTACGCGAGCTTCACAGTATCAACCGCCCAGATAACCTTAACAAAACCCGGTGATTCTCCGCCCCATTGCCTTTAATACAACTTGAAATGCCTCGTCTTATTCCAGTTAACCATCTTATCCGACTAGCTTACACTGCTGGCTGAAAGTGATTCTTGAGAATGGTAGTAAATTCATTGTAGTTTAAGGGTATCGAGTTATTTCACCTTTATGAAATTTGTTTCCATCGACTCAACAGTGCACACTATCAGTGGCCGCCTTCATGTGCTCTTATATCATCTGCTGTCGTGGTTTCAGAGATGCCGATGTCGCAGGTGATAACGTCTGCAGTGGTGTAGTGCTGATATTATTCAGGTCAATATGATTCCACTGGTTCCAACGGTTCAGTGTCGATTGACCCTGCAGGACGACGAACTCGGGTAGTTTAGCAAGGAAACTTAAAGCGATACACGTATCTGCGCAAGTAGGTCGATACATAGTAATGTTCAAGTATTCGTTCACTCTAGCCTAGCTACAGTATAAATAGCTTATCCTGGAAAAGTTATTGCAATCTAGACCTTTGAAGGCATGATCAAGAAAACCCAAATGACCTCTCCAAGTTGACTGGACATTGACCCACAGAGGAAGTGCACAATCACCAATTCACGTTGTTACTAAATTTTTGCGGGTATTAAATAGCCCATTTTCAAACATTCAAACGCGTATACACAAAGTAAATTTCTGGAGGTAAAATCGTAACGTAGAAGTGTGAATCACGCAACTGGAGGCCTCGCCGCATCCTTAACTTTAAGCTTGCTTGCATTTATACGCGGCCCTCTATACAGTCTTTAAATGCCAAAATTGTGTTTCTCAACTCCACAACTGTCCGGTGAAGTTCTGGATACGTTTGAGAATTCACACCCAGTTCACCAAATTGCCAAAGTTGTTGGCCCCCGATAGTCAGCTCGCTAAACTCGATACAGTCGCGCTGTACCGGAATTAATGATGAGTGGTACTCACCAGTGACCACGTCGATAAGGGGAAACGAGCAATAACAGCAATTGGTTATGGTAAACACTTTTGGTGGAGGTGCACGTCCGGTCAGTGAACTTATACATGAACGTATGTCATTCAGGGAGTGATTGTCATGTACGTCTCTTAAACAATGTGTCAATTTTATCGTTAGTTTTTTTTCTACAACAGTGTAGAATGCTTTGTTGGACGCCGCTAGGGTCGACGTCATTGAAGAAGTTAGTTTGCGGTTTTTTATCCACAGGTTAGGAGAAATTCTCAGCAGAGGTTATGAATTTACGTGACGCAAACATGATGAATCTGTTCCTTTGCTTTTTATCACTGAGTACGGACTACTTTTGCTTGTTGTGCTATCCTCATCTGTGAGAACGTTACGGGAATGTGATGTTTTCTAGCTTTGCTAATCAAAACGACTTAATTTTTAACGCCTCTTTCGATACGGTACATCACAGAAATGTCTGATTGACCGTTGAAGTATACATACCATGTACAATGGTTTTTTAGCTGACTATCTAACGGGTTTATCAACAGTCAACGTTTGAAGATTGCCGCATGTGCTCTACCGCACATTAAATGTTAGTTTCGAAGTGATTTTGTATAACGAACAAGATGTTGGGTGCACCCTGTCGATAAAACTCATTGTCAGTATGGAAAAGTGCAATGGGACCACCACACATCTTGTTGTCATAAGGAGTGGTGACGGTGATGAAGACATCACCCACTTATGATGCGTTGTGAAGTAGATGCCAGTCTCAATGTAAGCATATCAAAAAACTCCTCGTGATACACTATCAGCGTTTTCATTATGCTCTTTATTGTTTCAAGTATGTTTACATAATAGTGAAACCTGAGGCCACAGTTTTGGTTCAGGTAGTTTAGGATCATATGTAAACTGAAAGAGCGGCTGTCACTTTAGGATAAATGCTCTATGGAGTTATACATGGAATGGATACCTTGGCACGTGTACAGCGTGTTCTTTTTTGAGGTTGCTCAAACCACACTTCTTCTATTGCTACCTTTTTGGTGAGTCTCTGGGCATCCCCTAGTAAAAAATAAGAAATAACCATTACCGTTAAATTCTAATCCCGAAAAGCTGACACACTGTACGCCAGCTTATTTCCTCATTACATTTTCTTCACACAGATCTAATCGGGTTCTATTTCAAATTTGTGAACCGTCTAACCAGTTTTAGTGTTTGTTCAGGGCAGAAGCAGGGAAGCATAAACTTCCGGAACTAATACATTAGACCACTGAGCTGATGTTTGTTCTTGCTTTCTGTTTACGAGCAGAACAGGTTGGAAAACGTTGTATCTTAGATACTAATCAACATCTAGACCATCAAGAGCATAACGTACTGTGAACGAGATGTGGATCATTTTGCGCATATTCCACGATAATAAAAAATTTTATTACGTTTTGTGACAGTACTGTTAAGCTGAAATCTCTGGCCATCAATAAACCGAAAAATGCTTTGCAGACTAACCCGTGTTTAGTATGCATTATTGAGTGAAGGTTGCCGAAACGTTTGAAGTTATTTATGCCTCTAGGGTCAACAGCACCGGACGAAACATCTCACCGTGAAAGAGATGCACGCCATCCCCAGTGAAAGCTGTACATTGATTATTGGCATTCAATTGCCCTGATAACGAACTCTGGTTAAGCCAAAATGTGTAGTTCAAATATTGCACTCTGTGCATGCTGCTTTATCCGGTGATTCGATGAGGAACACTGATGAGCAGATGAGAAGCCTCGCCTATAGCAAGTGTGCACGACTTACACCAACACTCAAACATACGTTGTTGACGAACATTCCGATTTTTCTCCGAAAACCTCACGTGAGTGACGCAGGCAAAGCGAAACAGTGCTGAGAGCGCCATATCAGATTCGTTCTTTGTCTTGCTCTTCAAGTTTATTCAAGGGTTTTTTTTATTCAAAATGAAGTTAGTGGATGAAAATCTTACTCCATTGGTCCGCTTGCTGTCCATAGTTGGAATGGATAGTTGACATAACGTCGCTTAGTCATGGGAGCAAAACTGCAGTGCGAAAACCTTGGAGTAAAGAAAACCTCATTCGAATCGGCATGTTTGATATAAGCTTATGAGTATGTTTACCTTTTGTCTCAGCAATTCTTGGAACCACATTCCCAGCCTCAAGGCAAATGTGGCCTCCTGCTGCTCCCAGTCGCAGAGTCCACTCAAATCTGAAACGAGGGAAGTGAACAGGAGAAAACGAAGCTAATTCCATGGCATCAGAAGCGGTCTGGCTCGAGAGTGAAGAGAAAAATTTGCACGTTAGATCTATAAAACTGACATGCACACTCAGTCAGCTTGTTATGTTGCGTTTGGTGCATATTGTTTTGCACAGGCTTCGAAGTTTCAAATACTTGAGTGAATGGAGTTCTGTTCAGTTTGCTTACAACTGTCTGATTAAGCAGGCCATTGGAACCAGTACACTTTAATGGGAACGCGGGCCTGCCCAAGGTCACTGTTTGCTCAGTTAGGTAGTTAGGGATGGGGTAGCCGGCTTGACAGAAAAGCTATCGTGCGAGGAGTCGATGAAACGCTGTTCTTAAAAGTAGCTTGGCGATGTGCCAGACAGTTGAATTGAGTGACTTCGTGACAAGCCATTTCGGCAAAAAAATTTTGCAGGGACAATACGTCAGAGACTGATTCCTCCTATGAATAAATTGTCCTTTAGTCATTTTCACCGGGAACAGTTCACCCTGGATGTAGTTGATCCGAGTGATGGAAGTGACTGTGTTGGGATATGAAACCCTGTCAACGTATTATGGAATGTATGCACAAGTGAACACTTTTCTCGACGCTAATCCATCGATACTGTCCAAAAAGCTACACGGCATTGAGCATCATCGTTTGGATCATCGTTTATGGGACCTCATTTAGTGCACTTAAACGTTCCCACCATAGATATACAGATTTTTTCTGTTCGGTCTTGGGGCGCGTACGGAAACGAGCGCAAGTGATCACAACATCCCTCGAAAAATCCCCCTCGAGTGTACCGCTTGAGAATTATAGAATAAAATCAGTCAACTGTAATTCACGAGACTACTTAACACTGTGTGACAGTTTTGCCTCAACGTGACGGGTTAGCTTTAACTCGCCCCGGGGTGGACCGAGTGAGCTAAAATTGGCGGGCACTTCTCCATACTTATTGCGATTGATACTTCCCCTCTTCAAATATGTAGCCGCCCTCTCGCCTTCTCACTCGTCCCGTCAACTTCCAAGCCATTTAGTCTAAACGATGCTCACTGTCCCAACGTGAAAATGCGAGCACCCACATTCACCAGCCCGAAAACCCTTTTCCACATCCGAACGCACTTGCACGCTTGATCACCATCTGCACACTCAGCCAGTCGAATTGTACCAACTGGTACCAACGGTACGATCGAAGAACAGACACACACGACGGGTTTGGACCCCGACAGGAACGGAATATAACAGATACAACTGTACAGGACAAGACACGGTCTGGGAGAACGCCACCACATTGGGCCTGTACATCAATCTCAATAACAAGTACGCAAAACACTGGCCTAAACTTTTTACTGATTATCTTACAGATATCGAGGTGACTGGGCAACCTGATCATTACTCGCAGGCGAATGCGGCAGTGTTTAGATGTGGTGATTCAGTCATGTCTAATGTGAGGTCAGTGGCGCAATGGTCAACATGGTTGCCTCATGAAAGTGTGGACGGTTTTCTAGTTTCTGAAGTAGCAAATATACGCACTACTGATAAACTCCAACAAAAGCGAAATTCGAGCCTATTGCTTCTTTTACAAAAGGGCCGACTGAAAGGTCTATGGGAATGCCACAGCTCTAATTACTTTCCAGTGATATTCAATTTGTATACAGCTAATTGTTAATGGGCACTCAGACTGTCACGTTTAGGAGTTTCTCTACAATTACACTTAGTCGAATGGGCAAACTGCAGGCAGTTGTCCTTATGTACCCATCCTGTAAATGAGTATCTTGGGATTATTTTGTTACTGCTCCTCCAGATCAGTTTCTACAAATTCAAACACTTTACGGATAAAATCAAACCGTACATCTGATAAGATGTTAAAGGTTACTAAATGTTAGTCTCATGAAAAAAGCCTTTAACTGGCCCGTTTCGAGAGAAAAGACGTATTGTTCTTGTTCGGACCAGATAGAAACCTATTGTGCTCGTGCTTGTGAGATTAACAGCTATCTCACTAGTTTTGCATTTGGCATGAATGAATACCCTTAGCAAAACATCAAACCACAAACTATTGTGAGTGATCCTAAGAACGTTTGACTGTCCTCACTGGAGAGGCAGTACATGCATTTGCAGCTGCGCGATGGAGTTTTCGCAAGGAGATCAAAAGCATCAACCTCACTGACGATAGTGAGTGCTGTTTTGATCAACTGTGTTGGTAGAATAAACATGTCACTACAGTGTGCGAAGATCACAAGTAGACAACCACAGTAGACGGTCACCATCTATATCAACGGTGATCAAAATTGCCCAGACGGGTTCACCGCCATCCGTAACAATGTCAATGCCAGAGCGAATTCCGGCTACATTTGATGAGACCGCTTGGACAGCTTGGTTGGTTAACCTAGACTGACTCCAAACCGATCGCAAAAGTAGTTTTCAGAATGAAACACTGCTGATGGATCTGTAATGAATTCGTTCTCTTTTACGGCAGCCTAATAGTCCGCTTTTATCACACTTACAACGAAGTGGAGTCATCGAGACCAATTAGTTTTCAAGGTTTCTGAAACAGTTCTACACATACCTTGTGAAAAAGGCGATCGAAGGCTTACCTCGGCACTCATCGAAGTACTTAATCACTGCGTCGTTATTGGCCCGATGGTTGTTAAAGGCCTCACCACCGCAGCGAGCGTCTCCGGTTCGACAGTAGCATTGGTTGCGCCACAAATCACATTCGTGTCTGTATGTGTTGCCTTCGACGCATAACTGTGCAGAAGACAAGAAAATTTAAAGCGTTCTGTGGTCTCATCAAGCATATAAGGGTAATGAGTGTAGAATTTTGCGCATGGTTTGCATGGGTGACTTTGATTAGGCAAAGATTTCAAGACACATTAGTATGGTCATTTTACGTAGATTTCAAACTTGCGGCCGTAGCACCATGTAACATGCTAGGCCACACTTGAGTGGGACTGATCTGGGTCGCATAAACTCAAACAGAGTCAGCTGAAGCTGTTACTATGCGATGAGCTTAGACGGTTTTTATTGATCTATCTTGAGCTCAAGACTTAAGACAATCACTGTAAAATTTTATTCGGAGAGACAGAAACACTCGAGGCTTTGCGCAGACATTTTTAAGGCTCACTTACTTCTACTGTACTAGTTGATATAACCCTATTTTGGATATATAATAGTGGGACCGGTCTCGCCTAATGTGCTATGAGTACCACCATCGCGATACACTGGGGTTACTTCCGTTAGCAGGACCTAACCATTAAATGGGTTGTTTCGATTACTTCAGAGAGACTTTTGATCGGGATATTGCGGTGTCTTTACTGATGGTGTTAACTTGAAAAGATGTTTGATGTAATCGTAACGGCCTGACTAAAATCGTGGTTCACACAAGTAAACAGTGCAAAAGATTGCACGCTTAACACTCCAGAGTTACCATGCGGTGAAGAACTGGCAAAAATGTATGAGATATCCTCATTTTAGTAAAATGGGGGTGTAGTAACCAGCTTCCTCGCCCAAAGAACAGCTAACCTGTTAATAACTGAAAAACACTGGTGGATTTCGTCAACATCCATTGTATAGCATAACAACCATTATATTCCAACGAGATCTTCAGTCAGCTCCTTTAGAAAAGAACACTAGACAACGGTTTCGCTTCTGTTTCACTCCGTAAATAGTGGAATTAGAGCCCAGGACCACGTTCTCATGAGGCGATCGTGGTGATCATTGACAAGGATATATAACACTGGTGAGTTCTAACAAGAACGAAACTTGTGTGTTGAACTACTTTTTGAAGAAGGATGGCTGGGAATTGCGTTAATGTGCGACGGTTTGATGTAATATGTTCAGTATGCAGTATGTTCAATTTGTGTTACACAGACAGTCAACTGGTGGGTAAATAGGCTATGCGATGGGTCAGTCAATGCTTCAGCTGGTCAGTTCAAGGGACAAAAAAGACAAATCAGCAATTGGGAATGCGTGGTTTTCTGGGATGATGAGGTTAAAGTTTAATTCTAAGTGCGAACTTAATCAAGTGTATAATGGTTTTCATTCCGGTACAGAGGGCTAAAATGGCCACCAGATGGTATAACTCTTCTGTAAGCACGAGATAAATTGTTTACTGCACCCAACTGAAGTTGTCGTCGTTAACATACCGGAAATGGAGTCGTACACTCAAATGAAGTGCTGGAAGTACTTCACAGTTTTTGCCCAGCGGAGTATGATCTGACGATTGTCTATCATAAACGCGCCTTGCCTCTACGCACCGTAAGCCTTCCGCTCCCCTCCGTTATCAAGGAGGCCCGCAGCAAGATTGACGTAAGCGAATTTGAATGTTCGCTCGCAGAGGTAACAACATTCTGTAGTATTCGCATACTCACGCAGTTCACCTGTTAAATAAAAACTCACACCCACCTACCTAAAAATCATAAATGCCTTCTAGTCCATGTATGGTTTTGTTTGTATCCGACAGGGCAAATGAAACTGTAATCAACTTTCTGTTTACATGTAAGCATAATCTGTCTCCTTTTGTTCATTCCACTTCGTCCGAAATCTATGACTCTGTTCTGTTCCATATAAACTCAGGCACTGCAGTTTAGCCCTAAGAATTTCTTTGTTCACCAGCCAACCAATTATGCCTTATCACATCAGACTGCTTGAAAACGTAAACGTAGTTTTCTTAGTCATTCCGTACTGGTTCACGGTTTCGTTAATCTTCTGATGGTTTTCTTCATAATGCACTTCAACCTTGTGCCTTTAATCCACCAGGTATACTTTCTTTCTGTCACAGGCAGAAATCCATCAACTGTTTGTAGGTGACTCGCTAACTACTAATTAGGCTTGGTGGTGCTAACTTAGAGGACCTTAGCAACTGTCGGATTCAACTCTCATAGACCACTAACGAAGCAAGTGCCGTAGCACGTGACGCGATGGTTCGTGGTTTGAATAAACTTTGGGTCTCAGAGAAACCCCTCGATCTGTTAGATGTCACACAAAACTTTTCTCTTGGCAGTTGATATGACGAGTTTAGAGGGGATATCCATAGGAAGCTGAAGCGTAGCCTGAGAGCCCATCATAAAGCTTCGCTACTTCTACGCTCAACAGTGACGTTGGTGGATTCCAGTGTAAACTGCTTGAGGCTTGGGGCAGTCGATCCCCCGGATCTTTTGGCGGATTTCGTATGAGACATTGGGACGGATGGGTAACACAGCGCAAATGAGAAACTTTCGAGCTCCTGGTGTGGCTTCATAGCTCAGCTGGTAGGGCGCTTGCCGCGTTAAGGCATGCAGTTTTGGTTGGTTCGAATCCAGCCGAACCCCTGAATTTTCACAGTTGGAGTTCATCTAAAATCATAAATCTGCTAAACTACTTATTACTGATAGAGAAACTTAAGGAAAAGGAAACCGCTTTTTCATCAAGAAACACCGACAGACTCTTCCAGTTTATCCGGAGTACTGGACAAAGGCGGCCTCATGTAGGCGAATCTATCAGCGGAGCAGATAATGCACCTATTTATAACAAGTCCAGAAGGTTACAGCACTGAGCGAAACACTTCAAGAACCATTTTAGCTGGTCTGTTGCTTCCACTGTGCTGTCGCCCCAAACTTGCAATTTAACACACCGGTCGGTAGATCCACAACCACCCACCAAAATTGAGGCCCGCAATTTGATTTCATTTGTCAAAGGCAGTGGGTCTACTGGTCCAGCCAACTTCATGGTGGCATGTTTCCAAGAATGCGGACAGACGTTAATGGAGACCCCGTCGGGGTTATTCCAAATTATGCGAGCGACGGAGAACGTCTCTGTGCATTGAAGTCAGTCGATAATAGCCCCCCATATTCGAGAAATTGGCCAGAGTATGTTGCGAACGCAATATGAGGATTAGTTTTACCACAACCATGACTAGGACACACGTCCATTATGCTTCGTCAACCCATTACATTCCGGGAGGCAGACATAAGGGAAGGTCAGTCAGGGTTTCGTAATAGAGATGACGGTGTTTTGAGAAAATTTTCGTTCTGTGCCAAATTCCCGAATATCGTCATAGATACTACTGGTTGACAATTTCCGTCTAGCTGTACTCTAAGGGTGCATTCGATCCAGTGAATCTATCTATATTTTTAGAATCGCTTAAACACAGGGGTACCCCGAGCGATTGTGTGAAAACACTGTTGGCGCTTTATTCCCATATTTCAAATGAGGTTTCGGTTTACGGCGTACTGTCTGACAGTTTCATCACCAAAACCAGCTTGCGCTAAGACTGTCCAGTTTCGCTATTTCTGTCTAATTTCAATATAGACAGAATAACGGAGCACTATTTGCGACAATCACGATATACCAGCATGAACATCCTACTTGGTGAAAGACTGACTGACCTTGGTTTTGCTGATCACAGAGTGTTGTTTGACACGTTTCAAGCAGTGCACGCAAGTTAGACGCTATTTTGCTCTCTAGTTAATATTTTGGAATGCACTTTGCAGTCTCAAAATAGTGAATCGTTGCAGTTATTTAGATACGGTGTTGGATAGTGAGGTTGTCCAACTTGTTCACTGGGTTGTATACTTAGAGATTTGGATCGGAGGCAGTAGAATTATAAAAGAATGAAACAGGACTTTGTGTCTCCAGGATTGATGCCTTATTCACCGATCCAGTACATCTCTATCGCCAGGAAGGCATTCTCTGTAGCGTGAGGTCTGTA
Organism: Paragonimus westermani; assembly: GCA_008508345.1. Lineage (NCBI taxonomy): Eukaryota > Metazoa > Platyhelminthes > Trematoda > Plagiorchiida > Troglotrematidae > Paragonimus > Paragonimus westermani. The sequence goes on from QNGE01005895.1 coordinate 34,147, forward strand.
CACATAAAAGGATGTGAAATCTGTTATTTTGAGTCTACGAAACTAAATTGCTCTTGATGGAAAACGTTAACGGTCTTCATCTGTTTGGTAACTGATGTCTGCGTCCGATGACTTGCAGCGGGTTGCACCAAAGAGTAAGCAACTAAAAGGTTGGAAAGTGGGTAGTTGGTGGTGATTGCCGAAAGAGTCCTTTCGTTTGGTATTCTGGTTTTCACAGACAGATGTCTAGGCCATGTATGAAGGATACCAGTCATCTGTCATACCCCCACTTTCTGTTAATGCTGCGGCCGAATGACGTAAGGTGCAAAGTGGATAGTAAATAACTGGCTTTAGGGAGGTGAAGTCGGTCACAATAGAGTTGTCCACTGTAGGTCGGATACACCTCCCGGGTTTGGCCCTTCGTAATTCATTCAGCCAGTCCCTGGAGTCTATGGTTAAGATGACGGCCAATTGGGTTCAGCGGTGTAGAGATTGTCTTTGTTTAGTCGAGTTGTCTGCCAGGTAAGTACACTCAGTGACGCGTGGTAGAGAAAGTCCTACAAAGATTGTCTTGCTGATGATGCCATACTTTTACTGTTATTCTTGTCGTTTGATTGTAAGATTTGGGCAACTTTATGTTGAAGGACTTTTGACAAATGTGAGTGTTCGTTAGTAGTTAGACACCCTCTCATTCTTTTCTTCGTTTCTCTTAATTATGGCTTTCTTTTTTAAAAGGCTGTATAGCAATTAGATATCATTGAGGACTGCTGATACACTGCTGTCTTCGATGGTGATAGTGAAGATAACAACGATGATGAAGCATAAGGTATTCAACTGAACTCGGACTTTTAAGACAGACAATTGATAAGAAGTGTACGGAAGTTTACCTTCGTTCTAACTAACAAACTACTTGTAGCACACTCATTCACGCAGTGTGAGAATGGTGAACAATCCAATGTGTCAACAGAAACGTCTCGGACTAAACATAATCTTCCATAGAAAAAAAATCACAATTTACCGTTATTCAAACAGACTGGATTTAACCAAAAAAATGTTTTACCATCTTATACATACTTTTCTGTCATAGTTGTTCCAGTCCGAATGGCAAGAGTCCAGACATTCACATCTACCCTGGTTACACCACTCTCCAGGTTGGCATTTCACATTAGCACAAGCATCTTGGACCACTGAAAGGTCGAAATGAATGATAAACCAAAATTACTACGGCAGACCATCCAGCATGAGTTAGTTTGATCATAGGTTCATCAATCGACTCACGTTGACCGATTTATATCTGTGTCGTTCACCATTTTCCTGTGGACAGGTTGCGCAGCCATTGCTTTGCTTTCAATTTAGCCCACTTTATTCAGCAAAAATACCCAGGAACAAGTCAGTTAAATTTAGATCCACCCTAAGTTTCAAATATTGATAGCAGCATAACTGTTGTTGCTTGGACCGTTGGGCAATAAACTTTAATTTCTGGATACCCAGGTCACCTAACCACCAGCACGTCCTAGTCAAGCTTCAAAATGAAGTAACTTGTCATTTATATAGACTGTTGCCAGCCAGTGACGTAAACGGTTGGCTGATGGAAAAATTCGGAGTATTAGGACTGGCTAACCGAGTCAGGCAGTAAGAGGATGCTTGAAACTTTGCACGTTTTATTGAGGTCAATTCTGATTTTGTAAGCAGTAGCACCCTGGTTTAAACTAAACTGTTTTACCGCAGCAGCTATCAAGTGCTCATCACGACTAATTCATGTTGCCCCATAATACATTCTTACTGAAGCGTCCACTCATTTTTGAAGAACTCTGCCACATAAAACACTGTTTATTGATTGCTGTATCGTCGAGTCACAATCAGTCGGACTTCGTTATCCTTTGTCAGTTTATCGGGGCTAGTGTGAAACTATTTGGTAAGTGCTGAGATCTAACATTAGCCGTAACTAACAAGGAAGTTTGGTAAATATAACAGTTGAACATCAATTACAAGTGATCACAGCTCTCCCGTCAACCGTAATCAAAATATCGTTCGACAGGTCCACTGATTTCTGTGATTTCGGTTTAGAGAGAAGCTATAGGGGTAGAATAACAGTTATTGTGTTTCCTCTTGGGGCCACTAGATAATCTGAGCACTACTCAGAAGTTGTTGTGGCTGAGCGTTTGTGCACAAGTTAGTTGTGTTGCAGTAGTTAACAGTATTATCGCATAGCAGTCTCAGCGGAATTCAAATCCCGACCATTGCAGGGATATGCACTACTTCCTGGGCTCTAAAAAGACAGAAACTTTCGAACCTGGCCGGTAGAAAATTCTGCCTGGACTTGGAAGCAGCGATCATTTGTACACAGTTGTCAGTTCAGATCTATCATCAGGTATGGCTGTACTTCAAAACTAATAACTTCAAAGGTGTGACGTGTGCTGAAATTACACACAGCAATAGTGTGATTTTCATTCTGGGGTACGCAGTTTGAAAACAAAGTGAACATATCCTTGTCCCAGCCGGAGTGTGCACTCTGACGCTCGTGTTTATGAGACTAGCATGTCACCCACAAAACCACTAATCTCACACCAGGCAGAACGGACCGGTCACATCTGAATGTTTAACCGCAACCCTGTGTGATTAGTGTTCAGACTGTCCGGTCATCTCGATAGGAGACGCAAGAACTGATCTGTTAAATCTAATCGAAAACCCTGCCACCAGGAATTTCTCAGTTAAATTAAGGTCACGGATTTCAGCGGGGAAACTGAACAATGAACAGTGACTTTTAAAGACTGCTTTCGTTTGAGATCAGATGATTTTAAGTTCTCCAGCAATCTAAGAGGTGCCCAAATCCTCACATACGTAAACACATGAACTGATATGCACTCATGTCAAATGATGATCCGTTCTTGTCGCTTTCTCCGTCAGTTCATCAGAAACAAACGGATCTCAAATCAAATTTTAGTCATACGACTTGTCACGATCTCAGTCAAGTACACAAGGGAGACAGACGTCCTGCAGCACAAATCATCAAAACTTGACTCTAAACTGTCAACTGCTCTTTAGGACTATTTTATAGAACCGAGAAAAAATGTAACTCATAAATCAGCCAGCGTCAACAAAAGAAATATATTTCCTAAATTTCCTCAAAACATCTATGTATGAAGTATTCGTAGTCGGAGGGATTCGCAATTCCTTCGTATGATTGATTTTACTGTTGGCCATCTACCGTATCTAGGTGTAGATTGGAGTGAGTTGTTCAGCAATATATAAGGTATATATATATAAGATATATATGAGATTGCTTCATTAAAATCACTATTCGGTTTCTTAGATTGTCGAATAAACAAAAATCCGTTATATTGTGTTTTCTGGCAATCCTGATGACCGACACCTCAGGCTTGTATATAA
>QNGE01005896.1:4967-37508 GCA_008508345.1 Paragonimus westermani
GATAGGACAGTGGGGGGACAGTGGGGGATGGGTCAGTGTATCATGTTTTCGCCTATCCATCCTGCTATACGCATCAGATAGTTTATACTGCGAGACGGCCGATGCAATATGGAATTAAGTGTTGTGAATACTCATGGTTATGTGTGGGCTGATATACTGCCAGGACAGAAGAACAAGTAGGGTTCTCAACCAAGGCACTTGGCTCAAAAGCCTGTGCCGCAAGGCAGCGGGTGGGTGACAGTGTACCAGAACTGGTACTTTTTCGGAAAATCATCATCATAGACAGCAATACATCAGTGGTTCACACTAATGCTTAACTGCCACACAACCATGAAGAAAAAGCAAACCCTATATAGAAAGAGAGAAGGAAAAAGAAGGGGACGGGAACGGACCTAACTACTGAAAATGACTACGTCCATATTCAAACATTCAACATCAAGGTGCATACACCTTGCAAACAACACAACCAAGCTGCAGGTGAGAGTAAGGCGTCATCAGCGAGACAGCTTCCTTACGGCTTTCATTGCCACGCGTCATTAAATGCACTCACTTCACAGACAACTCGACCAAACAACGACAACACTCACGCCACTGAGCTCGATTAGCCGCCATCTCACCTAGAGTCTCCAACCACCGACTCTGTGAGTCGCGAGGACCCCAGCCCGGGAGACGAACACGACCCACGGCGGCCAACCCCTTCGTGGACGACTTCATTTCCCTACGCCAGGTCATTGTCTGTCCACCTCGCACCTTACACCAGTCGGTCGCAGTGTCAGCGAATAGTGCTCGGTGTGGAAGACGACTAACTGGCATCCTTAATACATGACCTAACCATCTAAGCCTGTGTAAACGTAGAGATTGGACAAGAGAACTCGTCTGACAATCACTACCAAACACCCGCTTCCTAACCTCCTCGTTACTTACGCGCTGATGCCACCCGATACGAGCGATTGAACGCAGACATCGGTGGTCAAATACTTGAAGACGGTTCACGTCTTCTACCCTGAGCGGCCAGGTCTCGCTGCCGTAAAGTAATACGGCCCTCACCGTTGTCTTATATACACGACCTTTAAGCTTCAGAGAAATACACCTCTGTCGCCAGAGATGCCTCAAGTTAGCGAATACCGCCCTAGCCTTAGAGATACGCGCTTCTATTTCATTCCCTACACCTCCACCGCTGCTGATGCAGCTTCCCAGGTATAAAAACCGGTCAACAACCTCCATGACTACATTATCCAACATCAAATCGACGTGGTCACAGCAATCCTGCAGAAGCACTTTGCATTTTGAGGCTACAAAGCGCATTCCGAAGTATTTAGCAGAACGCGAAATAGCGTCTAACATTACTTGTGCCGATTGAAAGTTGTCAAACAGCAACACGTCGTCAGCATAATTAAGATCGGTCAGTCTTTCACCAGGTAGGAGGTCCACGCCGACATCTTGTGAGTGCCGGAGACAATCCTCCATTATTTCGTCTATGACGAAATTAAACAAAAATGGTGACAGCGGACAGCCTTGACGTACTCATGGTGCTGAAACTGTCGGACAGTTCACCGTAAACCCTAACCTGAGCTGAGGTATGGGAATAGAGTGCCGATAATATGTTCACGGAAAAAGATGCCAATCTTCTTTCAATCCCCAACCTGGAATACCAGACGACTGGTTTATCAGACCTCTACCTATTGGCCTGCCTGATGTGAGTGACTGTGTTGGTGTGGTGGCCACATCGTCCAGTTTAGCCCAATAGTTCATCGAGATGCGAAAGCCGTTACGCAAAATCAAGGCACAGTCTCGTTGTGGCCCTCTCTGTCACATTTATCTCACCCCGAGAAGGATATGCAGACCTGAGCATGAAATTACATGAAGGCAGACATAAGTGGCTTACACTCTTCCAGACCTCATTAGTACGAACTGGCCCAGCGTGCGGTTAAGCAGGTTTATTCTACATGTGTCCCTCTGGACAATCATACAGAAGCCAATAGATTGAGAGACCAATGATGATTTCAGTCCCTAGATCAGACCCTCTAGTTACCACCTGTAGCTTAGTGCTACCCAAGGAATAACTGACTTCGTCTGGTACCCGTCTCATGACACTAAACTTACTGGCGCTGAATGGAAGTACAACTTGAGCAACCCACCGCGGGAGGTTATCTAAGTTAAATTGTAGTGTCTTTGATTTGTATAGTGCGAATACTACAAAATGTTTTGATACCATCCGCGCACGCCAATATTTTAGAGCGTACTACGTCGGGTAGTTCGTTAGCGAACAGGCCTGATCCAAGGACAGATGTTCTAGGGACACCGTGTGTCCTCGCGATACAATAGAAATTTCGTGCACAGCGATCTGTTCTCTGTTGCGTAGTCGCTTGACGATGTTACATGGATCCCACGCAGTATTTTCATCTCCACCGTATTACGAACGTACTACGCATAGTGCTCTCTACGTCAAGACACTCTGAGTTCTCCACGTTTTTCAATTATCTTGCTGTCTATTTCGACTTTTTGCGTTATTGATAGTGTTTGATTGCCTATCTGCACTCTCTTTGTCTGTTTGTCATAACAAGAGTTCCGATTCGTTTACTAGCTCGTTGATTATTTTCTACTTTTTTCGTGCTCCACCTACAGCTCATTTCCCCAGTCTACTTGTAATAAACGTCGTTGCTCATTATTAATTATTCTGGAGAGTGAGCACGGTTCGAAGTGTAGAAGCGTTCCAGTCCTCTGCACCAAGAGCAGCGCCCCAGCACCGACCGCGCTTCCGCAGTCCACGGTAACTCAGTGATATCTTTGGTTCCCAGAATTTGCTAATTTGGAATATTGTGGTGGTAAACTTGAACACCTGAATCAAACTCTTTCATTGCTGTAACCTGTACATTTTGTTGTCATCGCGCTATCGGATAGCCTAGTGAGGCTCACTTGCATTTACTTAGGCAATTTAGTAACTGGTTCTTGACTATTACACTTGTATTTGAAGCGTCTGGGGTACATAAAAATTATCGTCTTTGATTCCGCTGCCTGTCGGGTTGGCTAGGATATTCGCCCTCGCATACAGGTATGCACGTGTTGGAAAGATAAATAAATATGTGCACGAATAAGTATATATATGTATACATATATACGTGGATATATATATATATATACGTCCGAACACGCGTGTGCAAATACATGCACCGGAATGCCTCCAACATGTACATGTACACATATGTATACAGACATGAAATAATGTGGTTTCACATTTAGAGATTTATTTTCCGTACAGACTTATGTGAACATATTCTGCACATACATACATATGTATGTGTGTGCAGAATATGTATATATACAAAACATAAATTTCTATATCTGGAACCACATGGCTTCATGTTTCGTCCATTTATTCATGTATACATTTTTGTTTCCATTTCGGAAGCTTTTGAACATTCATTTGTGCACCAACGTGCAATCTCCCAACCTGACCCAAGAGAGCGAGCCGCCCGCTGAGAAAACTGCGCCCCAAGGTCATCCGGTGCATAATTGAAGTTCTAAAACTCATTTTTCACATATTTGAAAAAAACGCACTCCCTTCAAACATTTGCAACGGTAACGACAGATGGTAATTTACACGTTCACGGACAGTTCCGACACAGTCGAAAATCAGAGAAAAGATGCGAACGAACCGTCACAGAAAGTACAATAGCAGTACAGAAACCAAGCAGAGATCCGCACGGTCAAATCTGTTATATTCCAGAACGTCAAGCACATGAACAGCGCACACTATGCCCGACGGTTGCAGATCGGGATATACAAGGCCCGTCTCACAAAAGAGAAGGGTCACACGCCAATAGGAAACGTGTGTTGACAATTTAGAGTCTGTTACCGTTTTGTTTTTTGTTACGCACTATTCTACATATCTGTTACGTTCACCACATATTAACTACTTGTCTGTTGCTTTAATCAATACACACTTGACCCTCGAGCGTTTCGCTTTCTGCTTTCGAACTCTCATGTTTATCGTGGGCTAACCGTGGCAACGTTCTTTTAGGATGCCGAAGGAATCGACTTCGCTGTAATCTCTTTGTTATTGAAAGCAAGAATCGCCTTGCACTATGCAGCAGATTTATTGTGGTGGAATCTATTGTGGACAGTTACTGTGAGTCCTTGTACTTGCTTTGTAGTACTGTTGCCCCAACTCTTCCACCCACTGCATATTCTTAATGAACCCGTGATTTTTGTTTGCTTGTTCCTCTATATAACTGCGTAACACTTAAAAGGCTCCTTTTTCTCTTCGTTGGTCGGTTCCTTTTTCTGAGTGTTTTGGTTTCCTTCAAGCTAGCGGATTTTTAACCAGATCCAACTACGTCGGAGAATGTAGGTTACCTCAAACTTCCTGAGTTCGGTAGTCGTGGTCCTAGGCTTTAGTTTGCTCAAGTCGAGGCCATCTTTGATTCTAGACCAACACGCTCGCAAAAAACCATGTATAATTTTATAGTTGCCAACCTTCCCGAACAGGTCACTACCGAGACCACCGATCTTAACTACACTCGTTCCAGTGTTAGCTCGTAGGACACTTTAAAGGCCGCAATAATCAGACTAACTGCAGCAACCGACTGCGTCTACTTTCATATCATCGCAATTAATCAATCTACTTTGTCCTGCAGTATCCGACTTCAACCGACTGAACTGTACCACTCTGACTCCGAATCTGTTGTTGTTAAAGTCCCCTATGGTTCAAATCATTCAGGAACTGATGTTTTTCACGACGGATGGTCTCTATCATTCCTTCATCTCTCAGAATTCCAGCTTCTGGCTTTAACATGCCTTTCTACCATAATAATTCCTCTAGGTGAGTTGGGCCACTCGCAGATGTTCCCGTACTAACTTATGTGCTTTTAAAAACTTGTCACGCAGCTGAATGCAGTAGTATGAGGTTAGGAGGTTATCTGACGGCAACTTGGGTACGAGCAAGTCGGACGACAGCCGCATCTCCCTTCCCTTTAGCAGGTAATGTGGTGTTTGTGCGGTATGGGAATGAACGCCGGCACTATATGCAAGCAGGCCCCGATGTGCTGCTTCGTCCCATTATTTGGTGTTTTTTGAGCTCACAAACGCTTTAATCGGGACCTCAACGTACGGTTGATGCATTTCACGACACCATTACTCTGCGGACGGTAGACAGTCATCTTTGTCATCCTTATGCCCAATATACAGCACACTTTGTGCATCAACGTACTTTCGAAATTTGATATTCTGTCAGAGTGCAATTGAGTTGTGACACCCAACGCGAGATCCAGCGATCAAAAAGGAACTCGGGGGTCGTTTCACTATCCACTCATGGCACCAGCACCGCCTCGCACTATTTGATGGAATGGTCTTCCATCACAATGATGCACCCATTTCCCCGTCTGATCTCCGATAGTGGTCCGACAACGTCGACCTCTACTATCTTACTGGGATATCCCGCCAGCACACTCTGTAACGATGCCCAACACTTTCTCTCGAGGCTTTTAATTTTTGCACACAGGCCACAGATGGTGCACACATCCTTGGCGTCTGTTTGCTGGTGGTGTCACCAGAAAAGCTGCCTGACAGCCTCTTTAAATGTTTTCTGGCCCTCGTGTCGCAAATTCTCATGGAGTTATTCCTGGGCCATACGAAGCGCCGAGTCTGATTCTGCCATTTTGCTCTTATGTTGTGGGCTGCGTTGATAATAAAATACATCGTCGGCGATATAGAAATGGTTCTACAACGACCACCGTCAACGAACCTATCAACTACTCCCTGTCATCTTTTGAATAGCCGGTCGTGGTCCACCTCCTTTTATTTGCTAATATATGATCCGTAGATCTGCATCGTTGCTTTGAACGGCACCCTGCCGGTTGCCTTCTCCTGGCCTGATGGTTATCATCATGAGGTATCCTGTGAATGAAGACCGATCGCCATTTGATCTTCTAGATAATGCATAAGTATTTCCGTGACGTAGACCAGGCCTGTGTTTGCACTTGAAACCATACTCTTTCAAAAACTCTTGCCAACAGGCAGCTTGCCCCTCCGGGTCATTGAAATTCTTCAGCCCGTTTGAACAAAGAAGCGCCTTCCGAGAAGATAGTGACGGAAATTTTCAGCAAAGTGCACCAGAGCAAGCATCCCCTTTGTAGTAGTGCAATGATCCTTTTCACTCTTGTTGAGGCTTCGGTTCCCATAAGCAGTAACACATTCTGTATCACTATTGTCTAACTGAGACAGCACAGTCCCTACACCGACGTCGCTAGCGTCAGTATACAGGACACATTTTCGCGTCTGCCACTGCATCTGGAGGCGCTAGAATGGGGTAAGTGCACAATGCATTAAATTTGAGTTGAACTTAGAAAGGTGACCGGGACATTCGTCAGTTCGAATGGCATTGATTCAAACTCATTTTGACCAGGAGGCATCACAAGCGCGGTTTTCAGGCGTCCCCCGGGCTTCATTTCCACCTACTACTACTTACCAGAGCCCTAATCATGAGTACTAAACCACTTGGTGCCCGAAACTGCATGAGTATTGTCATCGATACGTGATAGTGGAAACGAGTCTTTTTTATTCAACGCGTTTAACTGGCGGTAGTCAACACACACTCTCAAGTGGTCATTCTTTTTCTCGACTAATACTTCCGGAGACGCCCACGGAGATGTTGATGATCGGATGACGTCTCTCACTAACCTTTTGCCGATATTTTTTTCGCCTGGATTCGAAGATAAGCTGATGAGCGACGAGCTGCCTGTCGAATCGGGCCTATCTCACTCGTGTCAATACTGTGTCGCACAAAGCAAGTTCACCCGGATGGTTGTCCTTCCAGCTAGGATGTCGCCTGGTGCTCTTCACTTACCTCCTGTACTCTTTGTGCTGAATGTGTTGGGCGCTGTGAAATACTGCCGCCGGCAACTTTCTGCCATTCGAACTCGGTCTGAAATTCCCCACTGGTTAGATGATAGCTTTTAGGGCTCCCACAAGGCCGGATGATGTTTTGTGCACAGGTACTAACGAAAAACGCTCACCATACATGTGTACGGCAAGTTTGGGTAGAACCAGGATACATTGCGTGACTATCAAATAGTCGCTTCCCAGAGTGATGTGAAACGGTAACTTTAATGCACCCGACCACTTCTCTATCTGCACTGTTCCGTAAACACGTGCCAATATGTACAACGATCGCCCATTCACGGTCAGAACTTGACAAGCGGACCTTGCCATAACATCAGGCTGACGAATGGTATAAATCTCACTATTGTAGCGACACTATTTGTTTATGGCTAACTGCGTTATCGTAATTGATCGACCATAGCCCGTCTGAACTCTACACTATCAAGCAGGTAACATACTGACCCCGAATCTAGCAGACATTCGAAGTCGCGACCGCCAATTTTTGCTTCCAGTAGAGGGCGGGAAGCAACATCTTTATCCCCATATCTGGAAACAAGGGGACTGCGCGAGTGACATACAGGAGACTTACAGGCAGGCGCACGCTCCCGAGCGGATAACAGAAACCAATGCACAACTTGCTATACCGGCCACAGAAAAACACCTGCACCTGTAAGGCCGACTGCTTCTCGGTACTTTCGTTTTTGGACAGTCTTGTATACAAGGTTCTTTTGTGTAGGTTCTTCCGCTGGCCAACCCACTCTACAGTCGCTTATCAAGAGTGTCTTGTGCCACACAGCTAAAATGTCCATTTCCGAATTCAACATATTCCGCTTAGTCCAACAGCTCGGCAAGCTTCTCAGCCTTGGTCAAATTTCGGGGGGCAGGGAAGAAATTCGCGCGTGTTCTGCGGCTGTCGAAGACGTTCCAGAAACCCCTATAAAATACGGCTCTCCCCCTGCTCTTTTTTCCGATTTCATAAACGCCAGCCTCGCTAATCTCCTAAGCTGCTGCATATAATCCATTAACCTTTCTGCATGTAGATGTTGTCGCTCATGAAATTCTCTCCTACACTCAACCCCTAGACGATGATCTGTGACCCTAGTTTCGGCGTAAGACTCACGGGAAATTAAGGTCGGTAAAACGTCCACCTGCCGAGTTGGTGAGACGTGCCTTATAAGGCGGCGCACCTGTGCTTGTCAAACGTCAAAGTCTTCTCCACCAACCTACTTATCTGAACCTAACAAAGTCTTGCTTTTGTCACACAACAAAGACAGACTCAGTCTGCAAAATACGCAGCTCCTCCGCTTTTTTGACAAGTTTAAGCATCTCTTCGGTATCAGAGGAACTGAGCATCACTGAGATAATTGTGTGCCACCGTGAAGGCCGAAAGTGTAATATTCAAAAATGTCAGTCACGTGAACAGCACACACCATATCCAACGGTTGCAGCTCGAAACACGTGAGATCCATCTCGCAAAAGAGAAGGGTCACACGTCCACAGGAGATTTGCATCGACAACAAAGCAGATACCAGGAGATTGAGTACCAGACGTGCCCTTGTCCATATATACATATATATATATATACGAGGTCTCACGGTAAGAGAATTACCCGTCGATCAGACATGGCCTCACGCTCACTGGCCGCTGACCCCAGGATCTGATTGCTTATCCTCCTAAGCCGTCGCACGGATGTGGCCAGCTTGCGTGTTGGAGGACCTGACACAGAGCGAAAGGGAGTGTGTAGCAGAATATAATTGGAGACACGTTACATGCTACATGCACTATTTTTGGTGCCTTGGCACCGCTAATGCTGCAACAGACGCCTTGAACTAGAATTTTGAGTGTGTCCCGCAATCGGAACACTGCCAGGAGGTACTGGATGGGGCCACGCCTGGGCTTTTTCCGGCTTTTGGGCTGGATTCAGTTGGTTGTAATGTACCGTGAGTACTTTTACCGCTGGACTTGTAGTGTCGCGAGTCACATGTACAGCAGGTGACAACACATGCACAATTATGACTGGGCCTCGCTGCGGTCGTTGGAATTTGTTGGTTGCTCCTAATTGTGGTTTTGTTCTGCACAATCAGACGTGATCCCCGGTGCGGTAGACTGGTCCTTTTGTTGTGCCATCATAACAGCTTTTCTGATGGTGTCGCCACTTCGACTGATGCGGGGTTACAATTTTGTAGGCAATTCTCAACCATTTCCTCAGCCCGTTGACATGGTGCGGTAACCTTATATATTCAGCTGTCACCAGCGATGTTAATACTTCAGCTGTCTGGCTCAATCCATGGCCTAGGGTTAACAGTGGTGGCGCGTACTCTGTGATCGAATGGACAATAACCCTATAGGCTAAGAGACGTTGCGGCAGAATTTCGTCCCACCGATCTGACGGATGCTGTTCGATAAAAGTACGCAGAATTACCATGTTGGTACGGTTGGTTATTTCGACCAGGCCGTTATTCTGAGGATGGTAGAGAGTTGCTCGAGTGTTGTGTACACGCACCACACGACATACCTCCTGTAACGGGCAAGTCGGACGTTTTGGCTTAGTGTACTCTGCACTCGTAAACACGCTTTTTGCAACGTGGGAACACCGGATGGGACAGTGGTCCTCAGAAATAGGGGATCCAATAGTAGTCCGGTGACAGGAGAGCCAGAGGCCCAGCAAGACGTGCACACGACTTACACGAATGGAAACCAAAGTGGCGCCCACAGCACGCTGCGTTACAGAGGCGGCTTTCAAACACAGCGCCTTGATTAGATCGCAGCATGATGGGTGCACCAAAAACAAGCGACCGATTCGTTAATGAACAACGGCGTTATGTTAGAAGCTTTTTGGTTGGGCATTGAGAAAGCTTTACTCCGTTTGGTGGGTTAGTCAACAGTCGTTCGAATATATTTTTCTCCGCCCCTGGACGTCGGTAGTGGTTCCATCATATTAGCTCCTACATGGCGGTTAAGACCACTTGTTGAAACCCTTTGGAACAGAGTTCTGGGAATCACAGTAGGGGATTTTGTTCGCCCACATATTTCACAGTGCAACTATGGATAACATCAACGTGTAGCTTTGGCCATCAAAAGCGCCGCCGGACAGCTAACTCAGTTCTTCGTCGACTTGCCTACCCCAGTTCTAAATGCACTTCTCGGACAACATTTAACGTCTTGCTACTTGTGACGATCAGTCTGTGGGTCTCATTAGTTCCAGCATACAAATGCAACAAACCGTCAATAACCCGCAAATTTGTCCAGCGTAAACATGGGCAGTGTTCGTCGAGAGCTTTGGCATCCTATTCCCTACCAGTTTGTTTGGGACTTCTATCAAGCTGTCGACAGTAGGTGTTGGAGATGTACGGGTTATTTAGCTGACAGTACGCCCACGTAGCCGGAGCTGAGAGTGTAAACAGCACTGCGTCAACAGTTTTTGTACAGAGGCAAGATAAAGCCTCAGCGATCAGACGGCGGTTGCCCGGGCGGTAGATGAATTCAGAGTCGTAATCCTGCAGATATTTTGGCCAACGTGCTGCTTGGCCCTCCGGTCCCCCGAAGCTGCGAAGTCAGTGCAGAGCCTTGTGATCTTTTCGAACTTTGAAGGGCCATTCGAGTAGGTATGGGCGAAAGTGCTTGAAGAAATACACCAAACCCAACATTTTGCGGCGTCTGGTGCAGTTACCCCTTTCTCGCTTGTCGAGTCGACGACTTATATAGGCTATCACCACATCCACATCAACCGACCTCTAAGAGAGTACAGCGCCGATAGTTAAATCACTGGCGTCGGTGTTTGGTGTGAAGAGACCAGCTGATGGCGAGGAATATAGGAATTCAAGGATAGAAGAGGAACCGAGCTTGTCCTTGACCGTACTTAATGCTGCGTGACATTCACTGGACCATACAAACTTCTTGTCTTTCTCTGTGAGTCGAGGCAGTGGATGGGGTACCTATGAGAAATGAGGAACAAATTTCCGGTAATAAGAAGGCAGTCCCATGAGACTGCGCATTTTACCTACTGATTATGATGTCGACCAATCAACGATTTGTTTGGACTTTGTGCCATCCGCTTTTACTTTCGCGGGTGTGACTAGGTTGCTTAAGAATGACACTTCTTACTTTAAGAACACGCGCATTGTAGGCTTCAACTATAGGTCAGCGATTCTGATATTTTTGAATACATTCCTCATTATGGTACTATGCACTTTCATGATGACGGCGTAAACAGTGGTGTCGTCAAGGTAGATTGAACATTCTCTTGGTACTAGGTCTTGCAACCATCTCTGCATTAACCGTTGAAAGGTAGCAGGCGCGTTAGCCAGGCTAAAGCGAATCGTTTCAAATTGATACAACCTGGATGAGATGATGAATACTGCCCTTTGGTGATCTGCAGGGTAGACTTCAACCTGTCAGTACCCCGAAGCTGAGCCGAGTGAGGAGAACCACTTTGCACCGTGTAAGGTGTCCAATGTGGTATCTGTGCGTATCGCAGGGAGTGACTCTTCCTTTTTTATGGCATTCTGACGTCTACAGTCGGCTCATAACAGTCTTTTTTAACTAACGGGATAGGGGATACCCGAGGGGACGTCTATGGCCCTATGACCTTTTTGTTGAGCGCGCCATGAATCATGATATTCACCTGCAACTGATAGTGGGCAGGAATTTTCCTGGTGATCTGTCGAAGAGATTGGGGGTCACCAGCATCAATTCCGTGTTGTACGTGTCCAGTCCGCCCAGGCTCCCCTATACTGTAGTCGAAAAAGTCGGAACAGGAGAGCAAAAGGCCTACTGATATGACTTTTTCATTATAAAGTAATGCCGTTCTAGTTGATAGTGCTTGTATCAAAAACGACTAAGGCTGGTAGGTATTATCAGAAACTTCTAACACATTAACCGTGTGAGGCCTGCTCTCTGTTTGAGCATTCATAGCATTATGACAGAAATAGATCGTCTGTTGACCTGGTTCGACCCTGTGGCAGTACCGTCTTAGCAAAGTTATCCCCAAAATTGTACCCCATGGTAGCTGGCTGATTACTGCAAACCAATGCCGAGTCGTTAGATTAGCCAGTTGCACTACATGTTAGCCGGTCCGCAGGGTGGTACGGTTGGCCGCCAATATTTGATGACGGTATTCAGGATGCACTACGTTGCAGCACAGTTGCCACGGCCGAGTTTAAAATAGAACTTGAGGCCCCACTACCGATCAAAAAGCGGATAGCCCCATTGTCTAGTCTACCGTTCATAGTGAACGGTTTGTTTACATTAGCACTGGCGGAACAGATAAGAGAAGGTATAGATGCTTACAACAGAGATGACTTATCTTGTTCAAATAAGTTCAACCTCAGTGACGGGTCGTACCCACGACTCTGCGTACGGCGGCCAAACCTCTCACGGTAGATGCACTCGATAGCCATAGGAATAGGCCAAGGGAATTTCGGGAAGCAAAACTAACCGGGTCTCTCATTGGGGAGGGATTTGCATCAGTTTGTAGCCACCTTAAATTTCCAGGCTTTCTCGACTGCCTACCATAGGGACGAAGCCAGCATGCACAGGAGGGTTTACGCAATTCCTGATTAAACAGCCCCAAACGAAAACGGCCGCATAGTTGATAATTTTTTTCCACCTGGGTCAACTGTGGAAATGCTTTCAGTACCAGCCACCGCAGGTACCAAATGAGGGTTGCAAGCGCCTGGCGTGGAACCTTTCGCGATAAACTGGTGCCGACTCCGTGCTCCCGAACAGTCCTTGCAGGGTTCCCCAGACGACTTCAGGTGGAGAGTCTGGAGCAACATCGGAAGCGCGGAATTGCTCCACAGCCAAATCCCAGAAGAAACTGAAGATATAGAATCCGTGCAACTTGCGGTTCACCGCTTATAAGTAAATTCCGACTTTAAACTCACAGTCGTCAAGATCACGATCGGGATTGTGAGGAGGGGATTGGTTTAGTGATGACATCACCTCAAAGCATAATTCACACACTTCGACGGTAGATTATGTTGACACTGAAGTTGAAGCAATTTCGGGTTTAGGGTTCATTTCACTGCTGTCGCCAACTGTGACAGTGACATCGAATAGTGGGTTATACGCAGGATAACGTTCAAGGACAGTTTCGACACAATAGAAAGCCAAAGAAAGGACCAGAACGAGCAGTCACAGTGAGCGTAATAGTGGCACAGAGACGAGGCGGAGATCCGCACAGCGTCAAGTTCAACACATGAATGACACGTCATCAGGGAGCCTTTTTCAAAGTCGTTCAACAAAAGTCATTCAAGGAGAGATAATCTCACTTTTCTAAGGACGTTCATGTGGTGCGAAACACGTTGGGTAATAAGCAGGCGGACTATCTCGAGTAGACAACAACAAACTGAACATCAGCTGCAGGGTCAAATGCATGCGCAACAGTTTTGTATTGCCAAACGTTAGGCGCTTGAACTTCCGCACATTTCCTGATTATACCTTTGTAACAATAAAAGATTATATTCAGCAACGAAATTCAATGATTTCAAGAAAAATTTCACGAAACTGTGATAAATCCAGTTGTTTAAGAACCGTCTCTCTCCCAGATATTATTTGAAACCTCGGTCTGGTAATAGGACTGAGCCTTGGAGGTGGATGAAAGAACTGTTACTCCTTCAAGAACCTCTGAATTGTATCCACTGAACTTGAGTAAACAACACTTCGATTCACCCTTCGTTAGGGCAACGGACCCTAGCACGACAAGAATACAACCAAACTGAACCGGTCACCCAGAGCTCTTTTAGCAATTTCTTTTTGCATTTTGTGTCATCGCATTCCCGTCACACTAATTCCCTCAAAATTACTTAGCACTGCAGACAGTTGTTCTTGTCTTCTACTGAAACAGGCTGAGCCTTTTCCGACCAATAGTTGAGATTCCATTGAAAACCCTGTTTGAAAATACGCGTGAAATGTTCCGGTAAAGTTCGTGAAGTCCGATACATATTGCCGCGACTATCACTATGACTTTTTAGAGAACACTTCCGCCTATATATACATAGTTGCAACCTTTCAGGTCGGTAGAAAGTTAGTTATACGTGGTGATCACCAATAGCTCTATTGCTGTGTGTTTGCTTTCTTGGGAAAGAGATGCAGCACACGGTGACCTGAAGATAGGCAAACCAAAAGGAATTTTTAACGAGTTCAGTCAGAGTACAGAGTAAATAGGAAATAACAAATCAACAAGTTGAGCATGACCACTGTGGTAGTGGTAATATCTGTGAAGAATTTCTTACCGGAATGGACTTCCTAGCAGCACCCTACCTGCAAAACATTTCCCCAGACAAATTCCACCCTGCGAACTGATGTGACACTCTCTGGTGCTTTACGGTTCGGTTTTTCATTTCAGATTCAGGACCTGATAAGGGTCCGTGCCTGTGGACATTCTCGAGCTTGGTTACTGTGGGTAGGAGTGTAGCGTCCTTATTACGCGAAAAGAGTAAACGATGGAGGATATATGATTACACTGAAAAACGGTGACGATAACGAATGGGCTCGAAAGTATGCGCAAAAATTAAACGTAGGACTATCGGCGAGGAGAGAAACACTCGTTAACAAGTTGAAATCCGTCGACTTGATAGGGTCATCACACTTATGGCGGATAGATTAGGTTGATTAAAGAAACATAACCACATCCGCCGTGTAGAGTAGCAAAATGTTGAGCACGAGTAAATTGAAAGATACGCGGAGCTGTAACGGCGTTAGTGAAACAATGCTGGAGAACGGAACAACAGGCGATCGTTAGGACGGTGGCTGTCATTCTCTGAATGCGATTAGTCGCACGAATGTAGAAATTGGCGCCAAGTTCGCATCAAACCTCCTATAGCAGATGTACACGGAATCTCGCTTACAGAACGGACAAGCGAGGAGACACGGCCACAGCCGAGATCCCAGAGAAATCACGTGATCGCCGGTCAGTGCAGTTGTTATATACATTAAGACAGCGCACAGAATGCATCAACCGAACAACGTGAGGATGACACGAAAATTTATATGGATATTCCGAGTGGGGACCCGGCTATTAGAATCCACAAAAATGCTGGATGAGACAATAGCATTTTGGCTGTCTTCTCCAGAACGACAAACGGTGTCGTACTGATAATGATGAAGCTCGATCCTTCGGCGCATGGTTTTGTCGCTCTACCCTTTCCTGTGTCCGACTGAACACAAACACGATTAACCGCTGTTTGATCATCGGGCGAAAGTGGCATTCGAAGAGATTATGCCTTCATTTCCGAATTGCTTTTACTATTGCGTAAGCCTTGTCTTCAAAGAAAGGATGGTGCTTCTCACTGTCAAAGCGTTTGATAAGGGAAGGAAACCGGCTTACCGTTTTGGTTAGGTGCAGCGGCAATGGAAACACCGAAAACATATATTCCTACGACCAGGGAAACCACTAGACGAATTGTGACGTCTACTGCACGCTCCAATTTCTTTTACAGATTTTCAAAGGTGGCTTGGGTTTCGACTTTCAGCGGTTGCACCGCGTTGTGTGTCAAAGGATGTCTATTGTCGGAATGCCGGACGATTTATTGGGACTAATAGTCCGAAGTCCGAAGACTAGCTGCTGTGATTTGACACCTTCGGGTGGCGTTAGATTTCGAAAAAGCTCTAGAGAACACCTGGTACATTAATAGCCTGGCGCATCAGGAAGAAATCATGCGTTTGTTATCACTAACTGGTTGAAAGTAAAATAAAACCTCGCTCGCTTCAAAATGGCAGGCGTGTAGACTGGTGCGCTCTCTCGGCCTTGGAGGTCGCCCGTGGTTTCCGACCTTCTCATTCGACGTGATGTTGGGGAACGTTTCCCTGCGATAACTCGCAGCTTTCTGGAAGATACAACAACGTACTTTATCGGATCCGGTGTACCCACGGTTGTTCTACGGGCCTTCAATTCTGGCTTCTTTCAAAGTCAAACGTTTGCACCTGACATGCTGGTATCGTGAAGGGGGAACATTCACGCGAGAAACAAATTGTCGACTGGGGCTGCTAATGGTGCCTCTGTGACTTCGTTCAGCAACCAGTCATTAGTGGGTTTTGGGTCAAGGCTACCTAACCCAGACGGAATCTTGTGGCCACAGTGGTGTAATATGTCAGCGTGAGCCAATGAGTGAGGTCAACTCTTCTACAGTAAACGCTGAATCCAATAAAAGATCAAAATAACCGGTTAACTGCATATTCACGAAGAACCTCTAGGACGACTGCCCCAGTATCATGCCGCCGGAACTCAGTTAATCAACTTTTCCCTTTCTGTTGTGTAGCTCCGCGAACTTATCACGCTCTAATGATCCACAACAGGAGTTCATGTGGAGAGTGTTGGCACCAGTTTGAACACTCACGCAACCACAATGTTGGCTCACAGCCAACTACTTTATGGGGCTTCGGAGCAGTAATACGCAACCGCTCTCACTGTCTTTCCGTGACAAACATGTCATTGAAACGAAGACTTTCACTCTTCCGGTATTATCTCTTCACTAGTCCATGCTCCGGCTAGCACGTGGAAATCTACGAGTGGCATTTATATTAGCACCACGTCTGTTTTGTGGGCGCGTTGCCTACATCCGCCAACCTACCTATCAGCTCTGGCAAAGCGGCTTAAGACGCCCGAAGGTGTGAACACATCTGCTATATCAAAGGTATTCTCTGAGCGGTTGGTCTAACCCGACGTGTGGAAGTCCATGCCAGACCACCAAAACCATTTTTTCATCTCCTGTCGAGTTGCCAAAACTATCGTATCGTCGTCTTGTTTTCTTAGACCCACTCACAGTTTCCTGACCATGGTTTGTGTCAAAGCACTCGACTGTGACTGACGGTGTAGCTCACATGGCTACACACAGTTCAGGTTTGCGGCTCAAGGCTCCAA
The DNA here is from genome assembly GCA_008508345.1 of Paragonimus westermani. Classification (NCBI taxonomy): domain Eukaryota; kingdom Metazoa; phylum Platyhelminthes; class Trematoda; order Plagiorchiida; family Troglotrematidae; genus Paragonimus; species Paragonimus westermani. The sequence goes on from QNGE01005896.1 coordinate 21,709, forward strand.
TCCCCGTGACACTAGTACCAGGTGTTTTCTGGAGTACCCTGCCGACTTTGGTTAATGTGAATTAACAAGTTTTGTGGTCAAGGAAATCAACTAGACGTGGTCTAGGACAGCGTGTTTGCGCGCCGTGTGCAATCCGCTTACGGCGTATGTTTAATCGCCCCAATTTCGTCGTTGCAGATATTATAATGTCACGGATTACCTACTATGCCTAGAGTTTGGACTGACCGATTCTGAACATGGATAACTCTTTTCCTACCTCCTACTAGACTGTCCGACTGCACTGGGTTGTTTTTGTGAATAGGCCGTAGTACCACACAGGTCTATTTCGTGTTGCTTGGAATCTACTTTGTCAAATTTATGAGTTCGACGTTCTCAAGAGGACACTGCGGGCACTTTTTGATGAAGCTGAGGGCAGACTGGCGCAAGGTGGGCGATGAGCAGACTACGATCCGGAGTGGAGAAATTAAGTTTTTCACGAAGGGGTTGGCCACTGTAGGTCAGGTTCCTCTCCCAGGTTATGCTTTGGAGACTTCCAAAGTTGGTGGTTAGAGACATTTGCTAAGGTGACAGCTAGCCGAGTTCAGTGACGTGAATGTTGTCGGTGTTTGGCCGAGTCGCCTGTGGAGTGTGTTTATTCAATGACGCGAGGCAACGAAAGTCGTGGAGAAGCTGTCTCGTTGATGACGTATAACTCTCACCTACAGCTGGGTTGTTTGTTTGCAAGACGCAGGCACACTGATTTCGAATGTTCGTAAGTAGATATACGTATATTTTTTCGTCAGTTAGGTTCCCTCCGGTTATCTCTATCTTCCGCCTTTCTTTTCATACGGAGTTTCATTTTTTCCCTTCTGGTTGGGTGGCAGTTAATCGTCAGTTTGTACTACCAATGTATTGCTGTCCATGATATTAAAAATTGATTCGGCTGATTGCTTGGGGACTGAAACGAGCGTTCAGTGGTATGGACCCCGAGATCCAGTTGCCCATCAATCTGCGGAACACGGTGAAGCACATAGACCGCATGAACTTCAAATACGCCCAATTCGGTCACAAGGAAAAACTCGTAGCAAACAAGTTCGTTTTCGGTATTTCGTCATCAGGATAGTGGGTTCGATTGTGGTGGTAGATAACATATCACTTTCTCTTGTTTGAGTCATAAGAGTTAGTCACATAACGTTGATCACGTAAGTTCTACAAAGTCTGCGAGAGGACCGTAACATCCATGCGATCAATTCATCCTGGTGTGTACACGGCCATGAAAGGTTCAACGTTTTGACAAGCCGTTTTTGTGCGCACGGTGGTGGTCAGCGTGGTCGGATTGCAGTGGCCTCCACAACTCATAGTATACGACCTTTGACTTGTTTCGACCGCATCTCACATATTCGATAAGTTGACTTGAGTCGGCAAAATACACACTGGATCCAAACGAATGAACGGAGAAAAGCCTAAATTGTTCACACTCTGTGAAAATATTTTCCTATTTTCTGGAATTATTGTTTTTGCGTTTGTTGGGATGTAACGGCGGCTAGTTTGTGTTCTCTTGATCGCGCGGTTCGCACGTGGAATACACAAGTTCCGTCTTTTGGTTTATAGGACTGTATAAACGCCCAGCAGGGTGCGTTATGTGAGGGTTCTAGTCGTGATGCTTAGATATAACGTCAGATAGGGAATCAGTAAATCTGTCGTAGGATGTCATTTTGGCTTGCTTGTATCGTGCTGGCTAGCAGAAAGTGGGCTGGAAGACTTTTGTTGGTAGACTATCTGTCTGGCCAAGCTAAGGTCAGCACAATTCCATTCTGTGGTACAGTTCGACTCCGTTTGGTGTGCTGGTAAGCCAGTCCAGCGGAGACTTGCGGTGTTTAGTCTTCGGTATTTTACTTACAAGCTTCGGCCGGGAATTTTTTTATGTTTACGCACTCGAGTATAGGAAACTGCAGGATGACCTAACCCCAAATTAGTCCCTTTTCTCTGTGGAGCTCCCAAATTCGTTCGTTGCCTCTGCCGTCTAAAACGGTCCGTTAGGTCGAGAGAAAAATCGTGCAAGCTTAAGCTCCAGCTCGCTATTGAGAAGAACACTTCCTACGGAGTGGGGGCCAACTGGAATGCGCACCACTAGCCGCTGTTTATGTCACTTCCGAGTTAAACATTAAAACGTTGTCATGTTAGTGTTTTTTCAACTGATGTGAACAGTATGATAGGCTGTACTGCACGTTCTATTACGAAGAAACGCTATTTTACCTTGATGACGTTGCGGTCCCTAAGGACTGCTTCGCACCACTTTCTCCATCGTTACTTTCCAGAAAAACGGACGTCAGCGTGACCATTTTTTGAAGGTTGACTCTATTTATACAGTGAAATTTCACAGCCTCGCACCCGCCTGTCAAGCACTGGACAACTCGGATTTCAACCTAAAGACCCAGGTACCACGACCGTCATCTTGAGTGCCTTGGACTGGCCCTATATAAAATAAGCAGTCGCTGGTATCTTAGTATAAGCAACTCCTATCCGGTTCAAATTGAAGGGCTAAGGAGACGAGATGCGTGCACAACGTAAGCGTGGCCACGTCAAATCAGAAGCGTTGTTAGCTGGAATCGTAAGTAATTGATGTCGACCGTGGATAAGACTGAATCAAAATATGAAGCTCCGTACAATTCTTCATGAACTTACCCCATAAGCAGTTAGCGGGGTAAAAGCGCTGGATAACGTGGTGAAGGCTACCCGCTTTAATCTCTGAGAGCATTCGGCCATAGGACCGTTCGACCTAATCGGGGGCGAAGGACTCCAAGATGGGTTCTCAGGTTAAAGAGAGGGGACACGGATCGCTCGTTACATATTGTCTGAGTAGACTGCCATTCGTTAGGTGGAGGATCGATCTCCGTAGTGATGTAAGGTTCCGGGTGGGACTTAACATGAACAACCCAAAGTCTATCAATTCTCACTATATCAAGGGTCGGTTACGACAAGAACTAAGAGCTTTGAAATTCACTCCATCACATGGAATAGCCAGCAGTACGGTTTTCAGGAGGGCCTTAACGATATCGACAAGGCTAAGAAAGAAAACACAAAGGACCATTTTTGGTTGGATTTGTTCTGGTCTGCTGTTTAATATGGTGCACCGATGGAGATTTTTCGCCCTGAATGAAATCTGATTTGCACAAAGATGGTTTGTTCGGCGACTGACATGTAGAATGGTTCACCGGGAAGGTGAGGTCACGTACAATAAGCTAACCCTGTGATCGTGCAAACACCGTCTTTCTTAACAGTCGATCAAATTCCCAGCGTGACAAGAGACAAGTAACCTGTCCAACCCAGACGGGACTCTATATGACAATGGAAAGGTTGGACCGAGTCATTTGCTACTAGATTGTGTGTAGTGGCTTTGGTGTGTCGAATTTAAACGGATGGTTGAAGTCCCCGAGTGAAGCTGACTGGTATTCTATGAATCTGATGTTACGGTGGTAGGAAAACTATATTTTCAGAACCAACTGTCCATGAATGCTTCCGTGAATGTTCTGGTTCTTCTATTACATCTGGCCACTAGACGAAACCACCTATCCACGTTAATATGTAAGGATGACTCTCTGAGTACGGCCTTGGCTCGACTTTGTCGACACTGACAGTGTTGAAACCTGAGTCGGAGCAGGCCAGTGTAGCAGGGGCTGTGATGGTATGACTTTGCTACGTTGACAATCAGGGCAAGCTCTCAATCACTCACTCACAAATATCCCTATGCACGCTGGGCCATGCAAGTCAGCCGGAGATCAGCTTTACAACGGCACGGATTCTGGGTTGAAACAGGCGGTGGAGACTTGAGTGTAGTGTGCCTGAAGTCTGTCGGCACAATTTAACGGGGGCAAACCGTCGCCACATCACTTATGCTTAAGAATTTGCAGGACGCTATAGGCAACTCCCGAAGTTTAGACAAACTAGTGAGACACTGCTGCCACTTCGGATTTTTATCTTGTGTATGTGTTAGTTTCTTCACGTTTACCGCCTGAAGTAACCTTGGATAAGANGGGCCATGCAAGTCAGCCGGAGATCAGCTTTACAACGGCACGAATTCTGGGTTGAAACACGCGGTGGAGACTTGAGTGTAGTGTGCCTGAAGTTTGTCGGCACAATTTAACGGGGGCAAACCGTCGCCACATCACATATGATTAAGAATTTGCGGGACGCTATAGGCAACTCCCGAAGTTAAGACGAACTAGTGAGACACTGCTGCCACTTCGGATTTTTATCTTGTGTATGTGTTAGTTTCTTCACGTTTACCGCCTGAAGTAACCTTGGATAAGATGACGGCCACCTTTTTTCCATTTTCCTCAATATACTGTATGTTCGCTGCCAGCCGGGAGATGTAGTTCATCTGCCGAGTTTCCCTGGGGCGAGGGCGGTTGCGATTAGAGTTCATACAGGAAATAAGTGGTTCATTATCTGTAAGAGTCGTGGAACGCCTGCATTCCAGTATGTGAAAGGAGTGCCTAATGACGAGAAGGATAGCTAGTAACAAGTGAGTGAAGGTGCTGTGCTACGTTTGCACTTGCCGAAGCTTGTGGGAGGGAAACAGTAAAGGCTGAAATCAACTTCCAATGATCCGTCATGAAAACGCTTCTACAGCTGATTGGGGCGCACCGGCCTGCAAAATGAGAGTTAAAACTTTGATTAAGCACGTGTGTGTGTGCATAGCCGTCACCTTCGAGAGTTGGGGTGTTAGTCAGGAGCAGTAAAACAAAATGTTTAGGATTGTTCTTCGATATACCCGTAAGTCACTCAGCAACTTTGAACAGTGTGAGATAGGAGAGCGATAACTGCTAACGTTTATAAACCGATGGAGACTTTCTGCTTAGTGGTGGTGCGCAATGGTTGAGAGAAGCGATCTTCTCCGTGAGAGGCTCCATGTAGTCTGTGTGGTGATCTCCGGAGAGTTGAAGGCCAACGCAGTCGGCCGTTTAATTCGTCAAATCTCCGATCTTATCTGTCTTCACAAGTACCACCGCAATTAACTCAAGATCAATTTGGAGCAACACGAAGGGTCGGATATCTGATTATTGCACATGATCTCAGGAGGTTCTTAATGGAAAGCACGGGACGCTGTACGTGTGCCCAGACGGACCATGCACATCAATCAGGAATGCCAAAATTTTCGGATCATACACGATGGAAGTGTTCGCAGGAGCCCGAACGAACGCTTTAACCGATAGAGCTGATTATTTGCCCCAAATACACCAATTGCACCGATCAAGGGCGCTGAAAGCAGCGAAACTCACACCCTGGCAAAACTGTGTGCATGAAACAGAAAGAAAAGGTTGGCCAGCGGTGTGCGAGTTGCAAGTGACAGAATCAAAATGAAATTCGTGACGATCACGAAAAAGCCAAGAAAGGCCAAATTCAACAACGTTGAAATATCAGGAAAATAGTAACCCGCAAACGAATGAGAACATGAAAAACAGAGTTGCAAATAGTACAGATATTATTATTAGACTAGTAAAGTGGATAGGAACGCATAAGAACACAGACTCAACAAGTGTAGTTGGCTGAGTTACGACTGTACGGTTGATAGTTGTAAATGGTGCGAAAATTACCAATGAACTGGCGAAATGAAGGTAAACGAACTGGAGCCTGTTTCATTGGGCTTACTCATTTGCCAATTTTGTTCGCCGCTCTACGGCACAAAACGATCCATTATACCGTTTGGCCTCAACTTGCCCCCATGTCTAACATCGGGGTTTCCATCTTCGTTTCCGACCGGTGGACATGTCCTCGTATCATTCGATTTATCACATTCAACCTTGATTTGTCCACACACTGAAAGGCGTCTCCAATATAAACTAACCACATAATTGTATGCGGTCACCACGTGAAGAACACATAACACATTTTGGGATTATAATGACGGTTTGGTGCCGCGGTCATCTCACGTTGGCTTGTTCATTTTTTGTACATGCGCTCAGATGGGCCGGATGGGTGCATTGTCGCTCCTGGTTACCGTCAAGTCCGCGGACACCAGGTAGGATGTGGGAGTGAATCACCACCACCCTATCATGTGGGGTAAGGGTGAACGTCCGCTTTTTGGTCACGCATTCATGTATTGCGTGAATGTGACCTCATTTACGGACAGCACGATTTGGCTTAGCATAATAGGCAAGCAATAAAGTAGACAGTCGAAAGTTGTCAGTGGTACAGCGCACCACCGATGTTTACACCAAATCAAGTGTGCCGCAGACAGAAAGTCACGTGATAACGTCGGATGTGACTGCTCTTTGAAAAGACTCTTCGTCGATTGGTTTCTACCTAAAATACAGGCAGGAAAACAGAATGAACATGTTATTCGCAGGGAGAGCTGATTCATAAAAGTGGTGGCACAGGGTGAAACGAAATTAGCCTCGATATTTGGTGTAAAATACAATGTAGAGGCATTGTCGTCAAGAATTACAAATTTACTTAGCTCTCAAACTACGTAAAATTAAATATTTCTAAGAGATGGAAGTATTAATTCCAACACGAAAGTTCCCATAGAAGCAATTTTGGGACGCAAAATTCATTAAGAAGGCCACTACAAATCACTTGTCGACAAGGAGAAACATTTCTCTTGACAAAATGCGAATGAGCAATTTTTGAATGTTGTCGATTTTTCTCATTGCAACACAACTTTTAGGCTCGATAATATATATACTTGCCGTGAGATATGCATTTCAATACCTCACGAAAAATGTGGAAAATGTCTTCCTGCGCTCAAACGACCGTTTCCAACTTGTTTCGATTATGAAACGCCATGCAGGAAAACACACAGCCGCCACACTCTGGTTCAACGGGGCTAAAAAGGAGTGCACGCATAGCGGCAGACACTCCGCTGCATACGGACAACTGCCATTATAATTTACCGGACTTATCTTCTATGTGTGAGTATTGTCTCCGTCAGCGACCGTCGCTGGAGAAGCATTAAAGATCCAGTGAGATTCACTGGCGAAGTCCTCCGATATTAACCGAACGGCCTTTAGGACCAGTTGACCACACAACCCGATTATTCATCTGCGGCTATGGGCGGCGTGTAGAGACTAGCAGCGCCTGACGGTCGATCATGGTGTAACCAAAGATGATTGTTGTGCGCTCGACAGCCTGCCGGATTCTGTTTTACGCTTTCAGACTGTGTCGTTTGAGTGAGCGATGTGTTGCTCCCACGACGTTGCTGTCCCGTCGGCCAAGTGCGCGAACCTTTGGGCCGTGGCAATCGGTCCGCCTTACTGATCCGTTAATGAAAGTGTTCACCAGGTACTCGTTATAGAACGAAGAGTCGGCGTTCCACGTGATAACCGATGATACGGCATATCTCCACATGTTACATGCGGCTGTAACAACCACAAAACACTTGTTTACAATCAGATTGGAGGTCCGACCGCGCACTTTCCCCAGAATGTGCATTCGGCACGAAAACTGTTGGATGCATGGAAGCTCTTACGCAACTACCGCCTGTATCGCTGCATCATCGTCCATAATCACTGTCCTGGTCTCACCCCAACAAAGACCACAAATTGTTGAGGAGACAAGGCGGCAGCCACCGCCGTTACATTTGCGAAACAGCCGAAGCAAGTCGGCAAACCTACCCTGTTGACGTCCGCAGCCACCAAAACGGACGCGCCGTAACATACCTTACAGCTCGTATGTGTCATCTAACCGCATAACCTCGAGGTGGCGCGGCATAATTCTGTTCATTATTCAAGAATATATAGTGCGTTGGATGGTATTCGATATCTATGTTAAAGTAGCATTTACCAGTTGTGCACGGTTGAGCACGTAAGCCACCGAGGTAAGTAGTCCTGTTCCTGTTGGCGAGCATTCGGGCGCGATGATCAGAAATATTCTTTGTCGTTGTCTTTTTGCTGAAATGCTGCCGCATGTGGTGGTTAATATAGAGGGACTGTCGCTGAACAGCCATGATCGAGGTTTGTTTAACTCTTTGTGGACGAAACGACGTGTGAAGACTTTGTTCCTGGCAGCAATGACACCACAAGGTTGGTTGCAAACCATTGCGAATTTTCTGACGCTAAATCCTCAAGTGACGCTGCAGTTGACGTTTAAGAGAGAGTTTACGATTTTTTACGGGGACAGTGAGCAACGCGTAGCGATAAACCAATGATCTCAAATATTCAAAAGCAAGATTGGATCGTAATGCCACGGCACTATTGAACAAATTATCAAAGTTAATATTTAGAAAAAACCTCAAGTTTCCATCGACAGATCGTTTCCGGGGCATGGGTTACAGTTTACTGCTCAACAAGATAAATATGAACTATAATCAGATAATAAGGCAATATTACCCAAATGAGCTCTTCAGAACAGTCAACAAGTTCAAAACAATGGGGATGAGCCGATCTCCAAAAAGGGGTGCACGCACCAATCAAGTAGTGTACAATGACCGACAGCTGGCTATTCGTACGACCACCAAATTGAGGTGACAAAACAAAATCATCTAGGTCAAGGTCTAATTAACGTCCAGGAACAGGGGGGGTTAAATGCAGAGAGGTGAATATTTAGGAGAGCTGGGTTGGGTCAGATTTTCACATGACTGTAGTTCAAAACTTTGATACAGCGAGGAGCATCTCGTTTGGCAGCTCGCCCTGTCTCGGGTGCCGCGAGATGAGGTCAAAACGTGTGCCATGCAGACGCATGCGTGGACGCTTCTCCCATGTTCATCGAAGGCAGGTTCAGTTGATGTACAAATTATAAAGAGCCGGATCCAACTCTGAGATTTTGAAGCTCCGTTCCAACTACATCCAAATTATCTTACTGCCTTGGGTATACGATGCTACCAAAATTCTCCTGGAACAATAGATGAATTAATAGTATTCACACCTATATTTTTCATTCGGGGGTGTTTTCTGGCGCATATTGCACATTAATTGCAAGTATGAGCCATTGATTACCAATGGTGTGAGAACACGAATGACTGGCGCACAGGGTACAGGGGGAAAGTATGAAAGGTAAGCTATCGACGGTAGGTTTCGCACCGGTCATTTTGATCACACAACTGCTAACCCAGTAGTACGGACAAAACTATGGGTGCGTAGGTGGAACCTTTCAACAAAACATGATGGTCGCCAATACGGCAACGCATATCTGACCTCACATACTCTACCGGAACATTCTTTGCGCATTTTCTAAAAACGTTTTCAAGGCCTTAATTATCGACCGGAAAGAGCTGACACTTTCAGTGTAAGACAAGAACAATCACATATAACTAAGTAATTTTAAGCAAAGTAGCATAAGAGGAGCTCACTGACAAAAAACATGGAGTTATTGAGCCAGTGCCCTGAAACTGATGCATTTTGGTCATGTGTGCGTGCCACGAAAACCAGTGGCCCTAAAGATGGACAACTTTACGGGCGGTTTGCCCAAGCTCAGTGAACACAAACTGTAGGTTCATGGAAAGTTATCTATCTAACCATCACGGAACGTCACATATATTCGGTATGCACACAAGTGCCAAAGCTAATAGCGGTGCCCCACACTGTCCCCTGAAACACAAGCTGGAGGCCTGTGGTATTCAGGGATGTGTTTTTCGCTGGATCAATTCTCCTCTTGGTAAAATATCTTTCACAGCCAAAACCGGATAAGAAATTTCGTCTGCTCCTTTCACTTCTGCGATAGTTCCCTAAAGGTCAATGCCGGGTCCTTCGTTATTCCCGATTTACATCAACGACCTCCCGGGTGCCATCTCCAACCCAAGTGCGACGACGAGGACCTGAAAATCTGGGGTGTCACTGATGCCTGTGCATTACAGATGAGTCTTGACGCGGTTGATCGCTGGTCGGACGGTTGGAGTCCCCCACCAAATGAAAATAAATGAGTTTCCATGTCACTCAGTGGAGTTTCTGACTATGGCCCTGCGGTACATAGGACGTTCAGCGCAGCAGATATCATGAAAACCTATCTGAAGAAAGATCTGGGCATCTGGCTGTCGTCTAATGCGTCTTTCACGCGTCACAGTCAGATGGTCGCATTAAGGGATGTTCCGCGTAGACAAAAAAGCATTTCAAACGTCTTGCAGGGTTAACATAAGACCGCACCTCGACTATGCGAATCAGATCGTGTATACCGGCCTGAAGAAGGACATTAGCCATTGAGCTTGTCCAGCGCACGACTACCAAACTAGTCGCGTACGAGTTTTGAGTAGAAACTCTTGATTTTGCACCAATTTGAGTTTCAACGAATACGCGGCGATTTATTTCTCAGACATTTTTGCACAGTAGGTCTCGTAGAACAGTTCTTCATCATAATGAATGATGACGGCTCATGAAGTCATGACAGGAAGTTTTCCAAACTTCTTCCTTGAACCTTCCTTAGGCATCGGTTCTCTTTTTTACAGGGTTATCAGCCATTGAAGCAACACGTCCAGAGGTCGTTTTAAAGTTTTGCTTGATTCTCATTTTCCTAAGACTTTATTGTGTGAGTAATTCCACCATGTTATTGATACTTGCAATCTACGAGTGGATCCGGTAACCCTGTGCCTCTAAATAGAGCCCGTAGAATAATCGTTGAATCCTCTAGCAGCACACTGGAACACAGCCGTTCCCTGGGTGGTCCTTGAGTGTTCCTTTTGGAACACTCACCGAACTTCATTGGGTATAATTTCTGTGTGTCAGTCTGCAGGCATAAAGGCTGATGAAAATAATGCACACCGTTTTTGCACTCGAGAAAGTGTCGGCGGATCCACACCGCCCATGTGAATTTTTATCGAACCACTTCGCAATAATAGTGACAGCACCAAACAATTAATTTCGGACTTCTTGCTTGCCTCGTTACGTGGAAACTGAGCAATAGAGAGTCAAAAATGCCGAGGGATTGTTCTTGTACAAAGGCTTACTCTTCGGCTAAACTAGCGCGTCAGGAGCGTCTCGGAGGCAACTGTAGGACACCCACGGCTATTGTTGCGAAGGAGGTGCAACTGATTTCTTCATTTCTGCAAAACTATCAGTGAAAGCGATCGTTGTGTATTTAACTTGAAAATTTAGACGAACGTCCACTTCCAACCACTTTTTCGGTCGTGGAATGTGTCAAGGGAGATTATTTAACGGAAACAAAATCCACCGATTACGTTCTTCAGTCTTCCACTTCGGCAATCACTCCAGCGGTGATGAGAAGAAATTTCTCTATTGCGCGTGATACAGGTATGTAGAAATGTCATTCAACACTATTACCACAATCATTTTAGAAAACGTCGTCGGTACGAACGAGAGCAACAGAACACTCACAGAAGTTGTTCGCGCGATTGCTGTGGAGACCCGCCTATTTTTGAAAGCCGTCGGCATTATGCCCGGTCACTTAAGGAAAGTGTTGCCTCAGTTGCCGCTGGATGCACGTACTCCGTTAATAACGCCACGAGAGTGTATACGTATATTCATCGAGGGTGGAGAATACATTCACTTCTGTTTGAATGAACGCATAATCCATACCGTAGGTGGGCGATAGACAGAAGACGTGAATGTTATCCGATTTCAGCTGCATATTGATGGTGTAACCCTTCTCAGCATTTTGCATTTACACTCGTGGCCCACCCTCGGAAGGTGGACATCTCCTTTAGCACTAGTTTTCGTCGTGGGATTATTCTGCGGTCTTTCTAAACCTGTGAATATTGCAGAATATCTGGATAGCGTGGTTGATGACTAGTCGATTATATTGAAAGATGGTTTGTTGCTGTCAACATATAACCGACATGTGCAGGTCGTTTTGGATTGCGTAGTTGGGGATGCACCTGCCAGCGGTTTTGTTCGTCAAGTGCTGGTTATCACCGAGTTAGCACCGAGAGTGAACCTTAATCGGAAGATGGTGTTCCCACCTAGCAGTTACAGCTTACGAACACAAAACGACTTCGGGACCTGGCTCTAGAAAGAACATCACGTTGGTCAGTCCCCTTTCGAAAGGTTACACGTGGACATGATAACCTGTTTCCCTCCAGATTGCATGCACATGGTTTGCTTGGAAATGAAGAAACGCTCAATGAACCTATAGAGAGCAGGCCCAAAGAAAGGAAAATCTGTCTGGTATCATTGCAGATGATTCACTTGTGCAGTAGGTTAATGAGATTGATAGGGGCCTTGACTGATGAGTTCCCTAGGAAAGATCAATCAACAGTGGAATGTTGCCGTTGGAAGGCTGCAGAATTTCTGCAATTCCAGTCGCACATCAGTCCCGTGGTGTTGAAAGGAATAGTGGGTGCAGAAATTATGAAAGCTTCTTAAACTTCTTCGTTTTCATACACTCACTTTGATGCCAAAGTGGCGTCTCCTCAATGTGGATTATGTGGAGTCCGTGTTGTGAAAAACATTAGTTCAGCTCGCTGCTCTCTACGGTGAATCGGAGCATGTATTCAACTTCCACTGTGTCAGCCACCTGTGTGAAGACGTCAGACTGCACGAAACGCTAGACACTTATTGGGCGTTTCCAGTTGAGTCGTAAATGAGAACTTAGCGCGGGTTCGTGTGATCTTCAAGTAGGCCCACTTCGAAGATCTTTCGATGCATAATGGAAAGGATGCATATAAACTTGCCGAATGAGAGTGCACTGGTGGATGATGCGAGGGCAAAATCCGTACCGATAGCAGCGTACAAACAGGATAGGTTCATTCACTAGGGTGTGGTGTTATGCGACGCCGAGCCCGACAACGTGGTGTTGGTGAATGGATTACCCGCGGTAATCAACGCCCTGGCTGAAAGACGCATTCACATATAGCGTTTTGCAACCCGTTCCTGTGCTCCCACATATACACATCTACCTGCTGGGTGGACCGTGAACGCATTCAGTGTAAAGGGCTGCTCATACCATCCAAGGATAGCTTTTTATTTTACCCAATAACGCACACGTGGAAAATTGTCGATGAAGTAGATTCCACCTTATTTCACTCCGTTTTCTGGCACTAGCACAATGCTTCCGCTAATGAGCACTTTCATTTTCAGATGTATCAGGTGGTGGAGTTCGAGAATGAAAGCATGGTGGTAGTGCACAAGTGAATTACGCTGTCTGGGTGTGCGCTCTGGCCTGGAATAGCATCTAAGAAGTACCACAGGTTGCTACCGGGTGAAATGACAGCACCCACTGGTTCGAAGTTGTACAAAGTCAAGAATCATCGCGCAACGGGTGTGCACTTTTGAATTTCTTAACACTTCCTAGGTGACATGCAGTTGGCTTACAAATACTAACGAATCCTGGAGCAGTTATCAGACATACCATCGTCCGACGCCACGGACATCATGGATCGTGATAGCAAACGTGAGAGTTACGGTGAGGCCGCCTCGCGTCACATTTGCAGACAAGCAATCGTCCGTTCTGACTTCACGTATGAAGTGGAAGAGAAGCAGAAGCCCCGATTTACGCCGTCGACGTCGACTATTCTCCATCACCACCACATTTGGAGAATATATCTCACACATTGTCATATCCAGGCACAGGCACAAGCATTGAGGGTAATCACACCGCGCAAAAACCGTCTTCAGAGTTACCCACCCCGGAACCCACCAAACTGCCCAGCAGAAGGTTCTTCCTCCCAAGAGTTCGGGACGAAAGCAGCCTGCTAAGATCGCTTTCTACAACTCAAAGAGCATCAATTTGGCCCACCCCTATAAATATTTCTTTCAGTAGCCCCATAACACAGCGCCCTTTGCCGCCTTCCAAACCCCGCTCCCAGAAAACGAAGAAGTCAAATTTTCCGTGGGTGAAAACTTCCAAACACCCTCCCAAGCAGCGGAATTTGATTGGGGCGCATAGTTTGCAGGTGGTGGCGCCCAGAATGCTGATCACACGCCCGGTAGGGTCGCTGAAGTACGCATAGGCGGTGATGTCGCGTCTACAGCCTCGAAGGAGGGCCGTCAGAACAACTCGGAAGAACAGACTTAGTCCAGCCCCACTACCCTCCTCAATTCTAGGCCTTCTTTCTCACGCTATTCTTCACACCATCCTTTCTATTTTCTCGCGAAATCCAGCGAGGAAGTAGCTTTCAGGTGCATGTATACGAGCTGTCTGAGTCTGTTTTAATAAATTACCGGAAATCAGACAGTTAATTCATGACACCCAACCTCACATGTTCGCCTTCACGGAGACCTCGCTTACGGGTGATATCAATGACAGTGAACTAAGTATGCTGGGGTATTCAGTTTACCGGGCTGACTCTGCCCGAGGGAGAATGGGGGGTTCTGCGGTTGATGGCTTTCAGTCCTCTTATAAATGTGATGCTCTTTGGCTTCGACTACCACTACATGGCCAAGACTCCCTCCTAGTGGGGCTATTTATCGTTCTCCTTCATCAGACGTCTCTGACAACGACACCCTTCTGGTAAGCCTGGAAAACTTCCTAGTCCTACAACACTTTACTCATTTGCTCATTATGGGTGACTTTAATGCATACAAGATAAACCCAGCATAAGTTTCTCACCAGGACTGTGAAAGCGGATTCTCGACTTCCGCATCAACGCTGATACGTCGGAAGGCGTGGACACAGCACGTCACCGCCCCGACGCGCCACCGTTTTGGTCAGATTCCCACTCTGCTCGACTAAGTTATCACTATTGAGAGCCACCTGGAAGACAGAGTGATCTTCAAGTAGCCACGTGAACACAGTGACCACTCCCTGTTAGCCTTTGATCTTATCTGTTACTGGTTACAACAACCAGCAAAAAGGTCCACAGTTCGAAACTTTAATCAGACAGATTTTAACGGCCTGAGAACCTACCTAGGTTCATTTCTCCTTGACATGGACTCCGTGGACCAGAACTACCACACGTTTCAAACCACAATTCAGAAAGCGGACGACTTATTTATATCACGCAAACCGTGCATTTTCTCTTGTCGGTCACCCTTCCACACAGGATACGTCGTCTTCTGGACAACCGTTCCCAATTATTCGCGAAGCATAAGCTTACAGGAAACTCAGAGGACCTAAGCGCGTTCCGCATTGTCCGAAACAGGTGTAGGGAGAAATCCGCGAACAAGCCAAACTCGAACAAGGGAAAATCCTCCTCAGAGCCCTCGGGAACGAGAACATTTTGTTTGAGCATATGCGAAAACTAAGAAAGAACAAACATTTAGGTCTGTCTTTACGACTGTCCAAAAAGGAGACTTCAATTGACAATCTAGTTGCGGCGGAGTTATTCAGGGATTATATTATTTATGACGATAGTACCACATTTCCAGTGACTTGGTTTGGTTCTGATATTTGGCGTCGTTGGCTATACGTGCGTCACTCAACGTTCGTCGGGAGAACGTTTAGCAGTGGTACACCCTGTTTTAATTGATCGCCTCTAAGATCAACAGCAGCCGGCTGACACTGAGCAAGGAATACCGATTGGATCCGGGAACCTTGGGCCGCTGCCTCGAAACCGTATATGAATCGCTGAACCACTGAATCGTGCTACTAGCGTCGCTGAATTAACTGTTTCAACCAATCAGAATAATCGCTACTGCCGCCGGCTACCCCCCGAAAACATGCTAGGGCGTGCTACTCGATATTCCACAGCGTCTCATTCCCGAGCTGGCATCGTGTACTACCGCTGCAGAAGTTCAGGCAACCACTCGTGACCGCTGAGTTTTCTGTGCTAGAAGTTGAAGACCTTTTACCCAAGGTTAATCCATACAATGCAACTGGTCCTGACATGATCCATCCGGCTGAAACTCTTTATAAGCTGTTTAAGCAAACATCCCAGACTATCATCCTCCCTAACGTATGGAAAGAGGCGACGGTAACACCCATATTTAAAGTGGGTGACCGGCACTCTTTGACTAGTTATCGGCCAATCAGCCTCACTAGCATCCTGTGCAAAA
>QNGE01005897.1:0-37494 GCA_008508345.1 Paragonimus westermani
GGTTTGGATGAGCGGTGAATCGAGTAGATTTTCACCACAGTATCTGTAACCTTGATTTTGCTACTAAGGTATCAAATATAGCGACTGTTAAATAGGTCACTGCTTTCATTTGCCTTATCAGGTGTCAAAAAACGAATGAGAATATCACTTTCATCAGTTGTCGCCTTGGCAGCAGATACAAATGTGCAGTCGGACCGATGATCGGTCTAAGTCATCATGGGTTCAGCCCCAGTATGGTCCCTGCCTAATTTTTATAACGATTACCTGTACTTAGTAACTGAGTCTTTCTTGTGTAGCCCGATTTTATAATCTTAAATATTCAATCTAACCCTTCATATGTTATCCGAGAGTTCATCGTTTATTCTCCTGTTACAATCAGCATGGTTAATGAGGAAATTTTCTTCCCTTTTGTTTCACTTTGAAGACAGCATATCTGGGTCATCGATCTTATATGGTGCTGCCTTCACTAGAACTAATTTTAACAGCTCCAATACCGACAACGTGTTACCACTCACTTGAGTTTCCATTGGTGAATTCTGTTCAACGTAAAAGAAAATGTCTGGTTTATTTCTTTTTAAATTCAGGTGCGCTTCACCACTGTTGTCCTCACTACCGTTCGATATGTAGATTGACGTTTGTACTGATCGTACTGGAAATCGGAAGGGAGGACTTTGACGAAGTTAACACAATGGTAGTCAATACACAGTTCATATGAAAAAAGAATTGTGGATCAATTTGTGAAGTGAAGTTTTGCTACCACAGGTTTGACAGTAGATTCCGGTAAAAACATTGTGACTTATTAGGGGCATTTGTGCCGTAAAAGTTATTCGACCAGACTGATAGGTTAAAAATGACGTGTTGGTTCTTTCACAGTGATCGACACAATCGGACATCATACAAGAGCCGACCCAAACAAACAGTCATCGTCATCTTATAAGAAGAATGTTACAGTCAAGACGATTAAGCCAATATACCGCTAGGGAACCAACTGGTAAAATGATGATAACGAAGTTCATCACCGTTGTATGGCTTAACAAACCACCTCTATTCCAGTAGACTTTCACCAAACTGTGCTCTCCGCATCAAGTAACAAAAATTGGTGGCCGATTTTATGCACACACACACACACACACACGGGTTTTCATGGTCAGATCCACTTACCAGTGTATAAGGTTGTGTAATGATGATGCTGATGAGACGAGCCTGTTAACCATAACGCCAGTAAACTTACAATATTCGTGGCCTGACAATCAAATCCAAGCGCCCAACCACAACCATGTACGAATGGTGTTCAGTTTGCCCGATAATTTCGTAAGCAGAATGAACAGAATAGCTCTGTTCTATCCAATCCATAACCTCGTGATCAGGACTTTCCAATCAGGTTGGCTTCACTGTTTTCACTGACTCAACTGGGAGTGACACACTCAACAGAAACTTCCAAACGCGAACAAAAATACTCACTTGCACGGAGTTGTTGTTTTAATCTTTATGCTAATACTCAGCGTTTCTTAGATATTTTATTCTGTTTGCGATGTCAGTCCATGGATTTTCACACTCAATATGAGTGATAGCTTTTCCTCTATATTGTGTGAACCAGGAGGCAACTCTTGGTGTATGCACTAAAAAATAACTACCAACCAATATTATGACTAGTCCATCACACAGCTACCACTCCAAAAGACGGACAATCCTACTCCCCGTTTGTTGGTAAATTCTGTGTAATTTCCACTTGACCTCTTGAACTCATCATGACTAGTCTTCAGTTACTTTTTCTCGGGTAGTGAACCTTCACAATCGGCTGCACTTCTTTTCTTTGTGTCACTGTCCACAACATGAACAATTCTACATCGATTAGTCATGGTGCATACCACATAGGTCGCAATTTTCTTAACTCTAGTTCTCTTCTTCCTTCCACGTCCCCTCAACTCATATTTTGCTTTCCAAACGCCGAAACCATTATCTTATTGAAACCCGCCCTATTTTATGAGTTGTTCTCTTCTTCAAGTGAGTCTCAAGTGTCCTCAACTGTTCATTTGTCACATATCGCTAAATTCTGAGTTTCTCCCGGGTGAAATTCAGGCTTGGTTGAATTTTGACTTCTTGGACGTTACCCCCAAGACTTCTGTCGTGTAACATTCCAACTTCACTATGCTCTCCAGAGCGGATGAGAATGTTAAGACGTCATTTGACTCCCACTCGATCCTCAGTAATGTGGGACAGGTCCGAAGTTCTTCAACGGTAAAGCATAGACACTGATACATAAGAAAAGCACACTGTGATTTTTGACAATATATCTATCCATTGTTCCACTCAATTTAATGTTTCTCTGATTCGGACCACTCGTTGCTTCGAATTCACTGAAGTGTTCCGTCGAAAAGATTAAGTATTCATTACAAACTATCTAAATCGGGAAGACTCTTATAACGTCGACAGACCGTGCTTCCCCGTTTTGGGTTATCTCCTTTCAGCANTTCAGCAGTTAGCACTTTTGACAAATCAGAACGTAGACTATTATACGATTTTCCGCCCTTGGTTAGTAAGGTCTTTGTTCAAGGGTTTGCCGTTCCGCAACACTCGGCTCACTTAGTAAATTTGTAATTCCTCCGAATCCGAGATTTTCGTCTTGTGACATCATAGTGCTTGTGGATCCTGTACCAAAATCAGACCGTTTATTCCCAGGATAATGTGGAGGATTTCATCCTCCTTATGACAAGATCGCAATAGTCAATCCGTCACCTCATTCCTTTCTCCTAATTAAGGTTTGGTAGTGATATCCCTCCTCATTTGACAGACATTCCGTCGTACCACTTTTCTACTGGTATTCTTCCTAACCCTAACGAATTCCAGCGGTTTCTGGTCACTCTCTATATGAAAACTTGATCCAACGTGTACGGTCCTTAGTAATCTAGCACCATCGCCAGACACCATTCTGTAGGGGAGACTTTGTGTTGTGCCTGAGCTAAGACTTCGTGTGTATATTCAGCGGTTAGGTCGATTACAAGAATTGTCGCATATGGTAATATGGTGGTGCCTAATTTCAGGTTAGTGGTGCAGCGGTAATCACGCACACAAAATCTCAGCCGTGGTAAAAATACGCACCACTGACGAGCTCAAACAAGAACGAAACTCGCTTACAGTGCTTCTTTTTGAAAGTGACTGGCTGAACAAGTCTGTCCGGATGCGAATGCTGCGGTCAGTTGAAAGCGATCTTCAATTGACATTAAACAAGAACTCCTTACAGTTTGCCAATGACCCGAACATCAGTCAACCTGTTCACTGAAGGAAACTCCCAACCGTTAGGCCGTTGAATAATGTTAACAGGCTAGGCACTATGTCTCCTCCCAAATCAGTCGGGTGATCTGACGAGTACTCCCAATCATTTTCAACGGTCTTAGTTATCAGTACACAGAGTTCATGTTGGACGTCCAGCTCATCCGAATCTAATCAGGCTGTTTACTCCTCTTTTCAGCCGGTAACTGCTAAACTGAAAAGGAGGGCGTAATGTTGTGAACCGAGGAGGCGGATGGCAAAGAAGTTGTTTATTTGGGGGAACCAATACACGAATTAGGAGTCCCAACCAGACTGCAAACAAAAACACTCATTTGTACACAACACTAATCTGAAGATGCTTCGGTCGCTTTGGACACCAAGTCTCAGTTCCCTCATGTGATGCTNTACCATTCCATGTGATGCTGCCCTCCAATGATCCTTCCCTTAGCTCTCCCGTATTTGTCCCGCGATCCATGTTGTCGCCTCGCCATTGAATAGTGGTAGTGTAGATGGTATAGTGCGACCGTCTGTCCTCACTACGGTAGTACTGCTCTCGAGGCTCACTGCAAAAACCAATAACAGAGAAAAACCAACGCTTCAAAGCGATCTATAAGGGGCGCATCTGGTGATCTCAAAGAAAAGAACGTCCCTTTGATTGGTAACTCTGCAGTAGAATGGTTGATTAAAAGTGATTCGGGGTTGGACTTTGCAAAATTTCTTTTCCAAGACTCGCTGACCGCCCTCAACTCTACGCCAAGGAAATATGTGTGAGGAACGAGTCACCACAAATTTTTTAAATGCACGTGAGTAGAGATAAAGAACCCCAAGTATAGATACGAAATATATCTTACGTCCTTGACGAATTTGACTGGTACACATTAAACGCGTGTCAATGGTTAGTACGTCATTATTCAAACCAATACTAACTACCTGGTTACTTAGTTCAAGCAGCTGTCTTTCATAAACCCCGTAATGCTTTTAAAATGCGATTATGTCCGTGCGTAGTGACTGATTATAACCCTGGCGATATTAGTGTAAATGTGCTTGTATACACATGACCAACCAAACAGTTCTTACTTTATGAAGCCGTAATACTCCTTAATTCACCTGCCAGTGACGGAACTATCATTTACTCTATTTTATAACTCAGGCATCATTTTCTGGCATCGCGGTTTATAACCATGTACAATGTAATTTAGAATCACTAAATGTCCATTCGCTAGCTCGTGATTACTAAGAAATGTTCGAAATTTAGTGTCTAACCTGCAGAGATCTCAGAGAAAGCTGGAGGTTGACATTTTTTTACTACTGTTGCTAACAGAAACATTTATTTGTTGTTTAGGAACCTGGTTTTCTCCGATTCATTGTTTGCTTGGTCATTTGATGCTGTCATAAATCCCTTAGAGAGGCATGTCTGAGCAGGTGTGGAGAGGCAGCGATATATACAAGGTTTGAATTGGTAATTATAACAGATCGACTACATTGGACCAGCTAGACAGAACTGAAGCCGATATAGTCTGTCAGACAGTTCGATCAAAATGCCAATTATTATAAGTAAAATAGTTATGAGGACCATAAAGTTGATGTGTTAATATTGTCGTATCACCAAGTCATCGATGCAAATCACTTCGGTCGATCCTAGAAAGGCCATCATGGACCAGACAGCCCAGCCGCGTCAACTGTATTTACAGATAATTTGGCCTTTCTTATTTCGACACTCCCAATGATAAAACAACTTATCAAGTGTTCAGAGACCTTTCGGAGACCACGAAATTGGTTCGCCAACCCCCGTAGTGCTCCCCTAGACGAAATCTGTCTAAGTATAGTAAGACTTTCGAGGGAACAAATATATCGTTGTTTACCCCTCTGTGAGATGTGTAACAAGTATCTTGCAAACGGGGTGGCTGCACATCCTGTGATCAATAACGACGAAGCTCAGCACACCGTTTTTCGAATACAGCGTGTTATAATTGCTAATGCTTCGATCACATTAATTTCATTTACAGACAACTAAATGTTTGTTTGACCCAGGAGAGTGACAAAGGAATTGGAGCTTAATCGAATAGTTTTAAATAATCTTATTAGAGTTTGTTCACAGTGTACTGATCCGAGCCATTTATCATCGGTGATAAAGTTGTCTGGCACTGTATAGTACATGGACTACTTGAAAACGCAGGTTCCGTGACTCGTCAGCCATTCAAAATCTTTGTGAATTGATTCATTGATTTGACCATACTGTGTTGGAGACTATCGACGGCTAAAACGGGATCAGCGTAGGGCAACCAAATCGGTTAGTAGCTTGTGAAATCACGTTTGTTGGGGACGAATGGACATTTTGAAAACATTTTTCTTCATTTAGAAAAGACGGGTCATGACTTAATCTTAATCTGTAATATTCTGGATGATCCTTCCCGCCACGAACTTAAATTGTCTAAGACATCTGGTATCTTTTGGTTCAAAGGGCACACTCTTAAAATAAACCGTAAAGGAAGACGGATACTTTGGCTTACCAGCAAGGATCTGGTACCACCAGAACGTTCCACCTCAGGGAGTAATAGGTGCTGCTAGAATCCACTCCCTCAAGATAACAGTGGACTCGCGCAGGTCCACAGCGCCTTTTTGCAGGCTGGCAAAATTGGAATCCGACCCATCAAACGGTTAACGTTTTACGTGAGTACGTATGCGCGTGGTATTGTTTTCGAATATCTGGATGAGTACAATTATGCCCACAGTAAATTCATATGGCAGTGGGAGGTATGGAGATGCGTATGATAGGATGAATGTGTGTATGTTACTCTGCATGTATGTTACCTCGGCGTGGTGGTCAGGCTTCTTCACTTTTTTGACCCGGAAGGTTGTGCTGATTAGGACTCCGGACTTTCCTGGTTCAACCACTTCACATAGATCAAACACGAGCGACCAGGCAGGAAATAGCTAAGTTCATAGGCCTATATTTCACACTGTTTGATGCGTAGGAGTGCTTAGGTAGTAAGGCACCAATTAATGCATAAATTGCAGAACTACATTTATGGTTGCAGCAGTGACATCTTTCGTGTGCAGAAGGATAGTGTTAGAAAATAGACTCTCAATTAGAAAGCACTCCAGTCGGTCAACGGCTAACTGCAACCGTCAGTGTATTATTCTCTACGGTGGGAAAACCCAAACAACTCCTAATAATCTTAAAGTAGTTCATACTAAACCTACTACGCGCAGCAGTAAGAGAAACAAGTCGTCACAGTCATAGTCAGTTCGACTCCGAGCTGGATTGGTCTCCAATACCGAACTAGTCGGGCTTCTGAATTAAAGGCTCCGTGTAGGATCCCTCACAGAAACCCTAATTCCTTCTGTAACATGGGCCAGAATGTGGAGTCATGGACTCAACCTGAAGGCCCAGTTGCCAACCTCAGGCAGGAGCGTGAAAGCTAGTCGTGGTCACTCGGGATATGGAGTGTGCATACGCTACCGGATGGACGCAGCATGGGCTGTTGAAAGACTGCATAAGTATCTATTTGGTATGCCATTCACTATCGAAACAGATCAGGACGCCTTAAAATTCCTGTATCACCCCAGCAAATCGCTGGCAAAGTCATCCGCTACCACGGTACAACGCTGGAGCATTGCTCCCAGCTTCTACATTTACACAATTATTCATGGTGGTTCAAAAACAATTCCCCTTGTTGATTACTTATTCAGAATTGCGTCACCGAACTCGAGCACTCAAGAAACTGACAGAATATTAATTTAACAACTGCCAGCAAATAGAGATGCACTTGTATGCGACATTCGTAAATTATTCAGTCGTATTATTTCTGCCTTAAAACGAGATTGGAAACAGCACGAGTGGCGTAGATATCCCGCATTTTACTGTCGTCAGATCGATCACTGTAATTGATGACGGTGTACTGCACGTCTCACCAAGTCGCTTCTTCCCCAGGTACGCAATAATCAGACGCGAAAACCTAAAGGCCGTTGAGGAGAGAGACCAAATCTTTATTCGACGAAATGTACAGGTGGTCTCTGAAAGCGCTATAAAAGGCACCGACACGCGAAATTGCTAGAGAGAGAATAGAGACCGGCCGTCGACGAGCGAACAAACCGGAAGAATGTGACACGTGGATCTTTCGAGTTCGCGCCACAGCCACGTGACATGCAGACGAACAATCGGGCAGCATATATCATGCGAGCTCTCTTAATAGCTTAGGTACAATATGCAACTATGAGTTCTGGAACTATGTTACACACCATACTGCAGGCAGGCCAGTGAAATCTCCAGGCTTCTACACAGCTCTCCCCTAGAAGGGTAATGTGACAACAACCCTTTGATCCTGATGAGGATAACTGGGGTCAGCCACCCTTGGGCTGATCTGGTTCAAGGCTTACCAGCTTGTATCCAATCGGCCTGAAATTAGTACGACAACCCCTAGAAGCCGTAGGTAGAGGAGCACTAATGCCCACAGTTTCTAGCAAGCTTCCATCCGAGCATCCTCCTTTAAAGGTGCCGAAACAACTGTAAAAAATGTTCGAGGCGAAACATCCACGGAACTTTCAAACCCAACATCCAATACGAGATCGAGGATGATAGTGATCGAAGATGCCACATACGTCATGCCAGCGTCGGATGAGACATGCGACAAAATGAAACGAGGCTGGCTGAGTATCAGTACGAAAATTGATGACGTACTCAACCAAATTATAGAGCGAATACGAACATCCGTGATGGAGAGAAAAACTTGAGCAAACGTGATTGATTTGTTTCTTTTGTTTTGAAAACGATTATTTGTATTTTCAAAAGCAGCCTGGATTTTATTTATGGCCGCGAAAAAATCGAGATTTATTAAACGCTAGCCCTCTATGCGGCGTTTCGGCCAGTGCACCCTACAACCTGAACGCGTTATGGCGGTGCTGGCGTCATCGGCGAAGTCCTGATGTCTGCTGAGGACGATGCGCTTGAGCGAGGCTGTTCCAAGAGAGTTTCTGGTGTGGGTAGAGGCTGCGGAGGAGCACTGAAGGCTTTCTCTGTCCTTTCGAAGTAGACAGGCTTCAAATGGTCGACGCTAATCGTGTCCCGAATACCTTGGCGCTCGAGCACGTGGAAACGATCCTTTCGTTGAAGTACTCTGGAAGGACCTTCTCAAGGTAGCTCGAGCGAGCGTCGTAAACCATCCACGCGAACAAACACATGCGTGCGGTCGTGGAGACCTTTAGCAACAAACACCTTGCAGCTTTGTTCTCGTGTGTCCGTGATACAGAGGCGGCGCATGTGCGAAGCAAGCTGTTTGGCGTGAGAAGCATCATATCGAACAGCGTCGGTAGCAAATGAGAAGTAATCGCCAGGAAGAGGCAGTGGTTGGCCGTACAGGAGTTTTGCGCTGGAAACGTGGAGGTTGGCTTTAAGGGCGGTACGGATGTCTAGTAGAACCATCGGCGGGGCTCCTGTACAACGGGTTGCAACGACCGCAGCTAGGGCTGCTTTTAGTTTTCGGTGGAAGCGTTCGACCATACCGTTTGTAGCCGGGTGGTATGCCGTAGTTCGCGTGCGCTCAGCGTTTCCACAAAGGAACCGCTCTCGCATTGTATGCCACGGTCGGTCGTTCCCGTGGCCGGACAACCATGAGATGCTACCCAACGCTCAACGAATGCGCGTGTTACAGTCTCAGAACGGACGTCGAGTACGGGGACGGTCTCCGGCCACCCCGTGAAACAATCTACCGTCGTCAAGAGATATGTCATTCCATTGGAAGGTGGCAAAGGACCTACGATGTTGATGTGGAGATGTGCAAGTCGAGATGTAATCAAAGGTAATCGGCCAATCGGGACAGACACATGGTGGTAAACCTTGACTTGTTGACAAGCCAAGTAAGATCGTGCCCGAGTGCGAAATTCCGTCTGAATACCAGGCCAGACGTACCTTTCGGAAATGAGCTTGGCCGTGGCCCGGATGCCAGGATGAGCAATGTTGTGAAGCGTGTCGAACACGCGTCGTCGGAAAAGAATAGGAACTACTGGATGCGGGTGTCCAGTAGAGGTAGACCATAAGATAGTGCCCGCAGACGCCGACAAAGGTTGATCATTCATCCGTAGAGCTGACTGTTGGCAAGAGGCGTGGGAATCATTCTCCAAACATTGTTCGTTGGCCATGGCGTTTAAGTCGATTGAGTCGTTACCAACTAGTGCTGACACTCGGGATAAAGCGTCAGCCACAACGTCACCACTGCCAGACACGTGGCGTACATCAGACGTAAACTGATATACGAAGTTCAAATGTCGAATTTCGCGGGGCGAATTTCTTTCAGACCTACTGTGAAGGGCAAAAACCAACGGTTTGTGGTCAGTGAAAATCACAAACTGGTTTCCCTCAAGGGCATGTCGGAAGTGCCAAACGGCTGAGTAAATTGCTAACAACTCACGACCGAACGTGCTATACTTAGTTTCAGCCGAAAGTAAACGTCTGGAAAACAAAGCGAGCGGTTTCCAGTGTCCATCGACGAACTGTAGAAGTACGGCGCCGACTGCGGTGTCTGACGCGTCAACAGCTACACTTATTTCCGCGGCTGAGTTGAAGTGGTGCAACATAACGGCGGTGGTTAGTGCGTCCTTAATTCTATCAAACGACTCGATGGCTACTGGTGATAACTCTACGACTCCGTTGACACGGCCGCAGAGTAAATCGGTTGAAGGCTGCATATGCTGAGCGCAATGTGGAATAAACCGCCTATAGTAGTTGACCATCCCGTTAAATCGACGAATAGCAGAGAGGGTGGTAGGACGGGGAAAATCGCGGATTACTCCCACCTTATCGTGCTGGTCAACGTGGTGCCCTGAAAACTCTACTGCTGGCTGGCTAAAAACACACTTTTCCGCATTAATCGTTACGCCAAAAGTTGCTACTCTGTCGAAGAGCTGTCACAGATGAATCTGGTGTTCTTCTTCAGAAGCGCTTTCAACTAATAGGTCGTCGATGTAAGGGGTGGACGAAATCCGGACCCCGTGTGGCGTTGTCGATAAAAAATGTTGATACGTCTATGCGGCGTTTCGCAAACCAAACGGCATACGTAGAAATTCGAATGAATCGAATGATGTGATGACGGCTGCCTTGGCGACATCCTCGTCCGCAACCGGGATCTGGTGGTATGCGCGCACCTTATCCATCCTTGAGAAAACCCGAGTTCCATGAAGGCCAGTCGTGATGTCCTGTATGTGCGGGATCGGGTACCTGTCAGGTACTGTTGCGTTGTTTAGCGAACGATAATCTCCACAATAATTTCTGGACCTAGAGCCTTCGCCTTTAGGGCGAACAACGTCGACTTTAGAGCTTGATATTGTGGTTTTGGCATCGGGAATCTTGTTTGGCGAGTGATTTTAGTCACCGTCTTTCGTAAACAGTTATTTTTTGAGATGGACGTGAACGTGAGTGGAATGTGACAAGATTACATGGAATGACAGTATCACCGGTAACATATATATGAGAAATGTCAACTTAAATATTCAGGTAGTAATTACTTGCTCTTTTCGAAACGCCCGCGTACGGTTGGGTAGGTACAGTATTCAGTTATGAGTTTTGGAACTATTTTACGCATCACACCACAGGCAGCCCACTGAAATCTCCAGGCCGCTACAATGGTATTGTAATTCCACCGACTCTAACATCTGTAGTTCTTGCGGACTTGCATTTCGGACATTTAGGAATGATAAGATGGAGTCGCCTGCCCGCTTGTCTTGTCGGTGGCCGGAAGTAAAAGCAGGCATTAAACTCACTGCCCAAATTTGTGTCAAATGTGTGCATAAGATTCATACTGTAGTGAGAAGATACGGTCGCACCATACTACTGACGCTGAGACAGTTTCTCGGTCGCGTCGGGTTCTACAGCCGCTTCATCAAAAACTTCCATGACCTCGCAAGTCCGTTATACGAAATTCTGAGGAAGGATTGCCAATTTCATTGGTCACAGAAAGTCAACCAAGCGTTCGTCGAGATCCAACGCTTGATAAAAGAAAAACAGCTGACTCTGAATTTGCCATTGACTGGACAGAGCTTCATTGTCTCAACGGATGCGAGTGATGTAGGAATTGGAGCGGTACTGAAGCAGGAAGACGGTGTGGTGGAATACGCCAGTCGGGTACTGAGTCCTGCTGAACGAAACTATTCAACGACAGAGAAAGAATGTTTGGCAATCGTATGGGCCTTGGAAAAATGGAGGCCGTACTTGCTCGGCCGACAGTTCCATGTGGAGACTGACCACAAACCGCTGGAGTGGATTAAATCGGCGAAGGACCCTCGAGGAAGGCTGGCTCGTTGGGCATTACGACTACAGGAGTACGACTTCACAATTCGCCACTTGTCCGGGAAAGAGAACTGTGTGCCCGATTTGCTTTCCCGAACGCAACACCTCGATGAGGTCCACAAGGACGTGGTCGGAGTTAACAGTATTGAACTGGAGAGTGACCCCGGAAAGTTACAAGCAGCACAGAGAATGGATACGACGATCCGGACGGTGATTGACCGACTCTTGTCGGGAGGACAACCGCCAGAGGACGAGCTGAATCCGGAATTGAAAGCTTTCAGAATGCACTGGTCCGATTTGCGGCTGAATAGTGCCGGAATTTTGATGCGCCAGTTGCGAGAGGGAATAAACGTCCCGGTCATACCGGCGGAATTGAGGGCGACAATTGTGAAAGAATGTCATCAGCTGGCTCATACGGGTTGTCATCGAACTTATGAAATGCTGAAACAAAGAGCATACTGGCCGGGAATGAAGAATGACGTTAACAATTATGTGCGGGCGTGCCAGCAATGTCAGTTACTGAAGAGCACTAACCACCCCAGTCAGTATCCCACACAACCAATTCCGGTCAGTAAAATTGGGGAACTGTGGTCGGTGGATGTGATGGGCCCCTTTCCAGCAACGACCTCCGGAAATCAATACATCATAATCATGACCGAACACTTCACAAGGTGGATCGAAGCAGCCGCCATACCCGATCAGCGCGCAAGCACGGTGTGCAGGGCTGTGATGGAGCACATCATAGCGGATCACGGAATACCGCGAAGCATATTGACTGATCAAGGCCCCTGCTTCGAAAGTGAGGAGTTTCGGAACTGTTTGGAGCGTTTGGGAATAAAGAAAATACGCACAACTCCATATCATCCTCAATCAAACGGATTGACGGAGAGGAACAATCGCACAATCAAGGAATGGTTGGCTGCGAAAGGAGGAAGCTGGGAAGAAACGTTACCGTTGATTCTGTTGGCCCACCGCTGTTCGCCGCAAGGGACAACGAAAAAGTCGCCATTCGAGCTAATGTATGGGCGCGTGCCACGCTTGCCAGTCGACCAGGAGATTGGTTTATGGGGAGACCGACGGATGAGCGCTCGTGAATTAGCGGCAGCTCGGAGATCGGCCAACCGAAACTTGAAAAACACACAAGAAGCTTCTAAGGAGCAATCGACTGCGAGGTTATCGGGTCGAAGGACTGTGTTTGAAATTGGTTCTAAGGTTAAATACCGAGACCGGCGGAGCGCGGGGGCAACCGGACCCGGATCTAGGAAGTTCCTGGCAAAGTGGAGGGGACCGTACGTAGTAATTGAACATCGTGGCCCAGTGTATTTGATAAAGAATGAGAAAAGTCAACATCGAGTGCACGGAAGTCAGCTGTGTAAATGGTACGACACCCCGATCAGAAGAGGATGCACACCATGTGTGTCACCAGCACCGAGGCCAGCACGCAGATCGTCGAGGGAACGAAGAGAACCTGACTGCCTTTTGTTACGACTGGAACAATCTTCGCGGGGGGAGGAGTGTAGTGAGGAGACACAGTCGCACCATACTACTCACAGCACTATTCAGTAGCAGCATGGATCGAGATGATCGCGGATCGAGATAATCACGTGATAAATACGGCAGAGATACAGGATGGATCGTTGGAGGGCAGGATGACATATAATGGCTTTCGCTACATGACGGAACTGAGACATGATGTCTAAAGCGACTGGAGTATCCTCAGAAGTGTATGGTGTGCAACTGAGTGTTTCCGTTTCTAGTCGTGTTCGGACGCTTAAGTAGTGTGTTGGTTTCTCCAATAAAGTAACCACTGTCATCTGCCTTCTCGGGTCACAACAATACGAAGAAATCACAGTAGCTCTCATGGTCTGTTGCATTTGAAAAAATTCAGAGTGTTCACGTCGACTACTGTGGTCCTTTCCTGGGAAATATTAGGCCGTAATGTTTATTGATGCTAATTCTAGATGGCCTGACGTTTTTGTCACGATATCACCGCGTGCAGGCTTTACACAACACGCTTTGAGAGAAGTATCCCGTTGCGAGGGTTTAGCAGCTGCCTTGGTCACCGACAATGGTACCCACTTCATTGCGACGTTTATAGAGGAGTGTGTAGAAGCCTGGAGATTTCACTGGCCTGCCTGCAGTATGGTGTGTAACATAGTTCCAGAACTCATAGTTGCATATTGTACCTAAGCTATTAAGAGAGCTCGCATGATGTATGCTGCCCGATTGTTTGTCTGCATGTCACGTGGCTGTGGCGCGAACTCGAAAGATCCACGTGTCACATTCTTCCGGTTTACTCGCTCGCCGACGGCCGGTCTCTAGTCTCTCTCTAGCAATTTCGCGTGTCGGTGCCTTTTATAGCGCTTTCAGAGACCACCTGTACATTTCGTCGAATGGAGATTTGGTCTCTCTCCTCAACGGCCTTTAGGTTTTCGCGTCTGATTATTGCGTACCTGGGGAAGAAGCGACTTAGTGAGACGTGCACTAAAAGTATATCAAAGGACTTGGATGTCGACATTCGTTTACTGTTCCACGACATCCGCAGTCCAATATATTTGCAGAAAATTTTGCAAGCACGCTGAGGTCTGCCGTTGCTTCTGTAGTGCTCTGTTCATGAATTTGTACGCCCAGGGTTATCCCAACCTTATGCTACCGGCGATCGGTTGTCGCAGGGAGGAAACGATGAGTCCGCAGACAAACTTTATTTACTGATTCACTCACCGTTCACAACAGACTTCAACGTAACAATTGAGGGGTGCTAGGGAGCTGGACGTGAGAGCACCTCGAGCACAACCGCACAGCAGCCGCCAGAGTGGAAGAGTGCGTCGACGGAAAATTCCAGTCGACCTTCAGAATTCAAACAAGCGTCAGGCTGGTTAAGCGGCGTTCCTAACGGTGATAGCTCAACATTGTTATCCGAGTGAATGTAACCTGCAGTAGTAGAGATGATGTGGATTCATTATACAGCTACGAGCAAAACTGCGATATTTATGCCGGCCCACTAACTTTGATGTTATTGGTTTGTGGTAAATTTACATTCTCAAGGCAATGTGAACCGGCGCGGTGGTACTGGCAAAGCAACTCTAACGTCGCGGGGAGTTTAGAATTTTGGGGACGTCGAAGGTGATGTCACTATACTTCTTCAACACCGAAATTATTTGTGGAACCTGATCGAGGAGTCGTGTAATACTGAAACGCATCAAGTTCGGTAACTGTAAATTGTCCCGCAGTCTTTTTCAAATCTCGTTCTTTACGTACACGTCTTGACTGCGCAAAATCGGCAGATGTCATATTTTTCAACGGCAACGATTCACGCCCTGCCGACGGAATAATTCTTTCATCTCACAGGAATCACCTGGCTACCATTCTTGGTTTGGAAGACCTCTCTTGTCATCGAAGGCATGTTGACCTGGTCTCGAGACTCTTTTCTGTACGATTCGTCACCGATGTAATGGAGAAAGGGGAGACGGCGCAAAAACGATCCTGAATCTCATCAGCGAGTTGTGCCGCGCCCAACAAGGTCGCGGACTAGGCTGCTGTGAGAATCGCTTGCGTGTTAACCGGAAGGCGTTGCATCCACAAATTTTTGAGGAGCGTTTCATCCATGGATGAGGGGCCCAGCAACTGTTGCATTTGAAGCAACAGATCAGACGGTCGCTTATCTCCCAGTTGCAGATCCCTAAAGAGCTGTTGTAGCCGAGATCTGTCAGACGGTGTGACCCGTTTGATAACGGCTTCCTTAAGGGCTTCATATCTATGTTCGGCGGGTAAATTCAGCAGGAGGTCACGCACTTGCATCGTGACATTCTTGGGAAGCCTGGCCAACCGTTGACTAAATTTAGCCTGATCTGTCGTAACGCGCTGATTGTAGAACTCCGCCTCTGAGTACATAAACCACAAAGCGGGTTCCATATCTAGGAACTCTGGAACAGTAATTGTGATTGTTCCGACTGTCGGCTTCTGTTCTTAGTCCATTGCAAAATAAGGCTAAACTTAATACATATACACTAGAAGGACCAACGAAAATTTACGTATATATATGAACGGATAAAATTAAGTAAACTTCAAACATTCAGGTATTGATATGTTCGCCGAGCTTGGCATGTAGGTTGCAAACGTTTCATCACCAGGCGAGGTGACATCATCAGTGTGTAAGTGTTTCAGCGTATTCAAAACGGTTTACCGGAATTAAGGGGTTTCGAGTTAAATAATTTGCTGCAGTGAACCGGAAAAAAATTGCTAAAAAAATGGATTATTATTCAGGCTCACCAAATTGTAGAGGACTGGTACGTTTCTGTTTAGAATCGTGCCTATTCTCCACAATAACTAAATCAGAAAAACTGATTGTAGGACAACGATGTTTATTGCAAAGAGAGCGGGAAAGTGGGCTGTTAGCAAAACACAACGGTAGCAATGCGTGACAGACCAGTAGCTAGCAACCGGAAAGTGCAAGTGTACTTATTGTTACATTGGGCGGTCGAACCAACGAGAAAATCCAGACATGCAACCAAACAATGTCAGTAGTATCAACGGTCAAAATAAATAGCAAAATAGTTGGAATACGTGGCGAACTAAAAATGTCTCTACATGATAGTGTTCTGTGCTTTTTATACGTTCGACCTTTAGTCCATATAGTTCAACTTTAATTACAACAATTTGTGTGATTAGTTACCCCCGTGTCGACCCTCAGGCGTAAACCCTCGATTCACTCGACCGCTAACGACGGATCATATATTATGTCTAGAGTTGTAAATGACTGCATGTTCCAGAAGAAGGGAAAACCGAGATCCTCAAACTATCTAAATGGTTTATTTCAGTGACTAAAAATAAACAACGACTTTGATATAAAAGAGCGAGGATTGGTGGCCAGAAACTGTAACGCACCGTGTTATCGTGCGATGGACGCCATTGGAGTTTCCGACCACGCAAGCTGTGTGCATGGTTCACTGGGCTTCTGGCCCAGGCTTGTCCGCTTTCACTGTCTTTCCATATTTTTGTCACGGTTCAGTTATTCAAAGAAACATAGCATATCAGCGACCGCACTCCGCTGCACGTAACAAAACAGTTGCGAAATAGTTGGAATTCACAGGCTGGTTAATAGGTGGAGCTAACAAAAAGTCAATAGTAGAGATGCATAACAGAAATATAGAACCGTTTTTTCTGAGCTCCTCGGTCGACAGTCCACGGAAGCCTAGGTGGATCCCAAGTACAAAATTGTTGATTATATATTATGGTCTTAGCAAACAGCTTGAAGTAACGTGTTCAGTTTTACCTTAGGCGAGTTGTTTCATCTTTACGTGAGTGTGTACTGAATGTGGTGAAACATTGCGGCGGCCGAAGATAACCCTGATCTATCTACTGTGCGAATTGCAACACTCTTCTTAAAATACTGGTTCACACTGTGAACAATCGCAAGGGATTTTGCCTGCTGTCTGCTTGCTGCTTGCATCATTGTGGGTGAAGTAAACGAATCTGAATGCCTGTTTGAGTATAACGCCGGGTTTGTTGAGGTATTTTGTATTAATTTGAGGTTGCTGAACTTTGCCTGGTTAATACTGTAAGGTGGTCGTAGGTATTTTTGTTATCTTCTTTAAATGAACTCCATTATTCACCTCCATTCTTACGTCAGCTGCTGTTACTGTTTCTTTAACTCTTATTTTATCTGAGCCTTGTAAATTACTAAATACCATTATTAACCATGTTCTAACTGTTTTTTCCCGTGTAACCCATACCTCTTGTCGCTTCACGATGCGCGGAAAACCGTTTTTCCCCCACCCAACCAGTAACCATCTTGTCTGAGTGGGCTCAATTCCGTTTTTTCGTACCCTACTACTAAGCAAAGCCTCGCTGTCGATTATTGTATAGGCACCTCCTCTCTATAATTTCCGAGGATTTTTCACATTTGCGATGAGAGATCTCATTTTCTTGCACACCGATACAGTGAGTACTGCACTAAACTCAACTTTTACGAGCGCCTTCTCATTAACCGTTCCGAAGCCAGGTTGTCTCCTCTGTCGTTGGATATTGAGGGGGAAATTTATTGAATCGCCAGATTTCGCGCAACTCGGTGTGAACTTGGATCTTTAGCGAAAGGTTCAACACTGTCACCTCCGGTTAATATCTGGCATGCATGCAACGATTCACGTTCGACCGTCGAGTCACGCGATGCCCGAGAACGCATCCTCAGATTGAAGACAGGATCGGACCAAAATGTTCCAAGGTTAGTTTCGAAGGATAAACCGAATTCTTAATCGTTCATGGTCATTGTCTCTTTCGGTGGAATCAGTGGGTTCAGAACAGTGTCCGCAAGATCACAGGTGAACCGTCACACCAGTGGGCCAGGTCAGGAATGGCCGCCGGCACTCCTGGCGAAAACCGGCAAACAAAACGGATGCTGGTAGGGTTGTTGGAACTGATCCGACAAAATAAAACCCTGTCAGTGATCACTATCGTCAATCGATTGACTATAAAAAGCCAAAACTTAGCGCGTTGACCCCGTGCATTATTGCCAACCCTGGAAAATATAGTGTACAGAGGGATCCATCAAGCTAGCGAGGCACGGAGCGGGTTGTGTTTTTAGTCCCTGGCCGGATGTTACAAAGTGAGTAGCTCGACTGAAACAAAAGCAGGTACAAAAGCAAAATCATCGAAAATGTACAGATGAATGCGACTACCAAGATATTGTTTATTATAGTCGCTACAGGGTTTATTAACTAAACGTTGAGTTGGTGGATGGAATGGTGAACACAGACAGGTCAGACGAAGTTACTTCTTTTAGAGCCTAACAAATTCACCGTACATTTACACAATTATTACGTTTATGAGGGGTTTGGTGGGAAAGTCTGAAGTTGTTTGAGAATCGCGAGTTAAAGTGTAACATATCGAGGTATCATTACCTGTGTTTTATAGCATGCGCCTATGGCGTGTGTTGTGATTGTTGAACGGTTTTTCATTGCAGCGCACTCTCCTATAAGAATGTAACGGTTCTCCGTCCGGAGCTGAACCGCAGATCCTCAAACGGAGCAACACGTGGCTATACAGAATTTTTCGTTGGCATCATCACTTTCACCGAAACGTCTCCGAAGCTTGACTTAAAACGCCCCATTTAATAAGGCAGTACAACAAGTTGCAACTCAAAGTAGAGCGTATTTCAGCGGCATGGCCTCTCATGACCGGTGAACAACGCTGTGACTCTATTCCATGGAGAGGAAAATGGAAGCAGATCTTATCGAGACATGAAGCCTCTGGTCAAAGAAAACCATCTCTTACTTGTACTTTCAGAAAAGTGTCTGTCGTC
Source organism: Paragonimus westermani (assembly GCA_008508345.1). Classification (NCBI taxonomy): domain Eukaryota; kingdom Metazoa; phylum Platyhelminthes; class Trematoda; order Plagiorchiida; family Troglotrematidae; genus Paragonimus; species Paragonimus westermani. Next base: position 18,849 of record QNGE01005897.1, read on the forward strand.
ATTGCCTAATGAATGTGTGGAAGAAGCTCCCAACTTCAATAGCCCGCAGCGATATCACGAACTCCTTCACAGTGTGTCTGGATAGCGTGGGTTTGAGAATTTTTCAGATCTCTCCTAACATTGTGATGGGTACTACTGTTGTGACTGAGTGTATGGGGTGGGAAAACAAACATTTTATGGTATGCCAGCAGAGACCTCGCTGATGGCATTAACTTTTGTATTTTGTGTCTGTTTGTACTTTGTTCGCTAATAACGCATCCTCACATGTCCCTCCCCTGTTTCTCGCACACCGTTTTCCCACCCCAATCTTTTTTAACTACAGTAATTCTACATGGTGTTGATGACTACTCGGTATGAATCGGAAACGTGGGAACAGAGATCAGACTGCGAAAGTGCCGGTCATCCACACCCTAGAAAACATGTTTTGCTTGTAGACCAGGAGCAAGGAAACCACAAGTGGCAACTAGAGTACCGTGAGTGTTATTTACATGCTGCTTTCAGCACGGGATTTGTGAGGTCGGTCGGCACCTTCAATCCGTTGCTGAATCTCAGACTTTTAGTGCTGCGAAAAAATGGTTATGCGAGGGATATCCACAAAAGTTACTCACGGTAGCAGACGGCAACCCCAAAAGCCATGCTCGGTTTGGGTTAAAATGGAAGGGGTGGGGTAAACTTTGGGTGAGACTGATCGAGTTTGGTTTGTGCCTGAAGTAGAAACAGTCCTATAAGGTCTGTTCGATCCAAGGTGAGCTGCCAGTGACTCTTCCATTTTCCCCAACTTTTTACTGGGTGAAGGACAAACAGAGGTGCTCCTGTTGCTCTGGTTGGTGTGTATTGAAAAAGTACTCCCAGAACTGATATGATTTATCTACGTTCGACAACTTACCGAAGTGTGCCACTTTGGTGATTTGAGGGTGAAAGGGCCTGAAATCATAACTGGTGTGGCAGAGATCAGTGTACACTTGGGTGCCTAGCCGCCTCATGAACCTTGTTGAATTCACCATGAGACCATCTGAACGTATTCGTGAAAAAAATGAACAGACGTGTCAATGTGTAATCTCTTTTTGTTACGATTTGTCCATAAGTCATTTATATGCCCGGTGTGAAGACGGCCAAAATTTTTCTTAATTATTTCAGGCATATCACGTCAACTAAACGCAGGGTCACTGGGTCGATGCCCTCTGGCATGCCTTTGTCACTACCTGACTGTCTAATCTATGACACTCCTTATTGACAGTCTAAAGGGGGCGTACGGCATGGATGAAGTAGGAAGACAACCACTGCAATTTCATGCCAAGCCCGCTTCTATCCTCTCTCCCATACGGACTATTCTGGCAACCCAGACAGCACATTACAGTTATAAACCAGTGGTGGAAACCTTAAATCATTGGGAAGGTCGCAGTTACAGGAGATCATCCCAGTGTCTGCTGATTCGTCCAGTTAATCCCAATGTACTCACAACGTTTATGAATATGCTGGACGTCGAATCGCCGCGTCCCTAATGAAGTGGGTGTCTAATAACTTTTCAGTCCGTTGAGCAACCGATTCAAAACCAAAAAGAACGGTCGTGCAGGCAAAAAGAAGACGACAAGAAGGACAAACCTCGATACTGCGTCTCCCAACTGTACAAAGTTTGAGACCAACTATTTACACGAGCAAGACCAAATGTAATGAGCCACGCAATAGCGAAACGATAAGGTGCTGGTGAATCTGAGGGTACATATATAAACATGCGTTCAGCAGTGGGATGTAAGGACGGATTAGCTGAGCGGGAACGAAGTTCAACAAGCAAATTGTGTCAAGACCCATTGGTATATCAGGGTCAGCGTTCGTCGGAGCAACGATTCGTCGCAAGGGATTCGAATTCAATTAGGAGACCCAACAAAACGTAGCACATGAAGGCGAGGAGTGCGGTCACCTGCTTTCTGTCATACACATTACTGTCGTCACGCAGTCGACGCAGAGAGCCAAGTAATGTTGAAATCAGTTCACAGGCACGTGCTGCAGTCGTTTACTTAACGTGCTATTCGAAGATGAACCTAAATTTCTTATCCACCGTATTTTTAATGCTCGTCAACGTGAAGTTCTAAGGACTAGGTCTTGTATTGTTAAAATGCAGACGTTTTCAGACACCATTAGGGAGATTATAGATAGGGAAGAATCGATTGCTGTGTGCGTAGTGACTGTAGCCTTCGTCTAGCCCTCTCACGCGTCCTATCAGTTGACAAGCTGACTAGTCTAAGTGACGCTCATTGCCCCAACCTGCATACGCCCGTTCACCGGCCCGACAGCTCTCTTCCATACCCGAGAGCACGGACGCGCGTAGTCACCATCTGTGCACTGAGCCAATTGGAACGCTCCAATTGGATGTGATTCCGTGAGGTCGATACACAGGCATGCATGACGCGGTCAGACCCGGACCGGAACACAACTGCACCAGATATCAGGAACAACACAACTGACTGCCATCTGAACAGGACAGGACACGGTCCAGACGAGCGCTACTGCATTAAGCTTGTACACCAAAATCCCAACAATAAAGATCCAATCCATTGACTTGACCTTTTCATTGACTATCTTTGAGATATCGTTATTTGTTAGTGCGTACTCAAGCTATCACGGTTAAATGTTCCACTACAGTGACCCTATTTGTTTATTGGTAACTGTGTTAAAGCTACGGTTGACATTTGCCTTTCTTTTTCTTCAGCTTTTGTGTACGCTTAAATGTTTGCTTGAACGAGATTGTTACCGGCAAGTCGCCCGCGCACTTGAACGTACGGCTCCGCTGCATGCTTGCTCGTCGTTTCGCTGTAGTAGCGCTTCATCTCGCTATTGGCTCGCTCTCACGTCGATTTCGCGTGTCCTCAATATATTCATTGTTTACTTGTTGCGTTATTCGTAACTGACCGGGCATAGCCTGTATGCACTCTGCACGTGCTTTCCAGATTTCTTGTGTACCTCATTCTGTCAATCACAGACCATTGTGTTCGAAGGTACGGGGAGAGAAAGTCGCATACAATCTGTTGGTCTCTCTAGAAACTCAGAGTTGGGAGGTCGTTTACGGTTTACAGGTATACTACAAGAAGCAATCCAGGCCCCTCCACCCCTCCGGATATACATAAATAACTTCGTGAGCAACCCTGTCAGTCCATGTCACCTTTGTCCAGATGACATAAAATTGTATCGTGCTCCACCGCACATCAAAATCTGCGAATGTACAGTTGATGGCACTTATCGATGAAGGTCAGTATATTGCCCAACGCACTGCGATCACCCCTTAGGTAACCAAGGGACACTGGTGGGCAGATTATCCAACTTGCACAGGAACAGCAAAAGAACAATTCGGGAATTCCAGTCCTAAATATATTTAACCCGACTCTACAATGTGCCGCGGTTGCAAATGAAGAGCAGCCAGCGCCATATCATAAGTTAACATCGACGTTGTCGAAGCTATTGGCACTCAGTTGCGGGCAATATTCAACAGTGGCCGCAACCGTTCTCAGCTGCCACGAGTGCTGTGCACACTCGTCCATCGCGTTGCTTACAATCATCTCCAAGGTCTCAGATAGCCCAGCAGACAGCCATGGCTTACACCACATCTAAGTATTACATCTCCCTACCACCAAGCAAGAGGAGTTTCGCTCAGGCCACTGGTGCATCACCAGCTTATTGTTTGCTTGCGTCTCTTCGGAAAGGGCAGCTAATGATCTGACGTCATAAAAACTGTATACCCTGATTTCTCGAAAGCACTTGATATGGGCGATTACCACGAGCTTTTCGTCGAGGCTGAGTCCTGTGAAATTAGCGGGAGACTACTGGGCCGGACAAGGGACTACCTGTCCGACAGGACATACATTGTTGTAATTCACAGCGGGCGCCCCAACACCCACTCTGTACCCAGGAGTGTATCATACGGGTCGTTACCAGGCTCATTATATTTCCATACATCCACCAACGATACCATTCTCATTAGGCTGTGTCAGCATCTGATGCTCGCCGATAATATGAAAACCTGGTCTTCTGCGCCTGCTTCCATGGGTAGGGATTCACCCAAATCAAACCTCGACAAACTTTGTTAACGTCATGTGGAAAGCCAAACGCCATTTAGTCTAGGCAGCCTCATATAGTTCACCACGCTCACCAAAGTACCTGGCCAGCGCTCCTCCGCTTTCCACATCGCGATATTTCAATCTCAAACCATCGACAAAAGATTTGGAGGTCTCACGGAACACGTCTACATTGGTGCGCACAACCAATAACGTAATGCGCTTGAACTGAAAGAATCTGGGTTGTCTACACCAGCCGTGCTGCCCTTGTTCATTTTATGTGTCGGTAAGGTCCCAACTTGAGTTGAACGCACAAGCTCGTACACCATATTTACTCTCGGACATCGAGCTACTTGTACGGGTTCAACGGTGGGCCACCATACACGTCAAGTTCTTGCGAGGGCTGTCACACGCTACGAGACTAAAGTAGTGGATTGTATTCAGTCCTGACTACCCCCGTATTCAGAGCGGTATAGCAACGTACCACAAGATTCTACCTAATCCAGCTCATCCGTGCATCCATTCGCCTTGACTAATGGTGAGGCTAGTCTCAGGGGGGAGGTCACTCATTATTAACAGGCAACGAAGCAGGCTGTGCTGTGGAAACGGCCCCTTATCTGCGTGAGATCCACGTTGTTTGAACAACCCAGATGAAGACCTCGTTAATCCTGGTTCCCCAGGATCATCCGAACTCTGATTCAACAGGCACCACACCCGGGTACAGTCCACGATTGGCCATCATTGGTATCGTCTGCACTACACTGTGTCAGCTGCAAGTGATGAGTGGGTGAAGATGATCAAAATATGCAAAGTTACACGCGTACCATCATCAACACACGCGTCGATGATTTTGTTATTTTGTTCTTCCAATTTGTTTCCTCTCTTTTCCTCGCATACTGGATAGAGATTACACTGTGCTTCTTATGTATGTCCGCCATAGTAGTTCTGTCGGTCTTTCGGGGGACCTGATTGTTAGAAACAACCTTAGTTGCAATTTCGACCTCAACCCGCTCTAGTTTTTATCTGTATATTACCATCACCTTGGCTTTTATCTTTGTCTCAAGCCACAATTACACCCTTTTATCACTAAGAAACTCAGTTGTACTCCAATATACGTTATCACAATGTCTCTATCTTCTTCTACCGTCCACTTAAACAATGTGACATCGATTTCCCGGCACCAGTGCCCCCGCAGAGCCCCTGGCGCCGGATGACCGCATTTTCGTCCGCCTCTGTAAGACCGAGCAGTAGACCACCTACAAGTTACGAACTTCCTCGATATGTAACCAGAATAGTGAAGCCGCTGAAAATCAAAATCAGCGATCGCTAACCCATGTCTAATTGTGTTCAGTTCGGTATGCACAGCCACAGTTCGTCCTTATTTGGGATGCTGTGCCCAAGCTCCAATACTCTATCCCAGGAAAACGCCCCAGAAAAGGCACAAATATTCGTCTCATGAACATTACCAGCCGTCTCTTGTAGCTCCTCTCATAGGGTGTCCGGGCACTGTTCTGACAAAACGACTAGGTTGTTGAGCGAGAGGTACGTGACACATCGAGGCCCGGGGATGAGGTCAACTATGCTGATGTCACCGACCAGGGATCTCACGTGGTGGAGTAACCGAGAGAAGAGGTGTGGTCGCCCAGCTCAACGGCGGGAAGTAACTGCTAGAACTTAGCCTCGCTTGACGTTGTGGTTCGCTTTAAAACAGCAGCCTTGAGTACACCGTGCAGGGGATTCGTTTGGCATGGGGTTGAGTATGTCAGTTACTTTGGAAACAATGGTTGCTGGTAAATGTGTACTCACATGAGAATAAATGGTGGCTTGTAAAATTATCTTGCGAAATCAGAGAGAAAGCATCTGCCTGAGTGGACCAAACATGACCGCATGAAATACAAATTGAGGTAGTTTAGTAATAATAGCTTTTCCGGAGAATAAACTAGCATCAAAATCGAGAATCTGCAAAATACTGGGGTTTTTGAACTTATCAGTAACTGAAAAAGGAAAGACTGCTTGATAGAATTACAATAAAGGTACTCTCTCACCTTGGATGTAATTTAACCGGATATACAAATTATATGACAGGGAAGCGTTCGAAATGAGGTAAACAAACTCAGGTGCGCAAATAGCCACTAGACCATGAGGAATAGGTTCATTAAAAAGTCGGATGCTGATGAAGTTGAGAGAGCGCCATACCACACCAAGAATGAGAGTTTTACTAGAAAGGCAGTGATAGTTTAGCGACCTGGAGATAACCCCGGTCTGCCTGCTGCACGATGTGTGAAATTCTTCCTAAAATCCTAGTTCACAATGTACTTAGGTCCATAAGGATCTTTTCTTTCGTCCACTTGTTGCATAAGACCGCGTGTTTTTGTTCGTACGTTTTTCGATCCATGCGCGCCGATGGCACAATACTCACTTTCGGCTTGCTCGCGCGCTCGACAATCAGATCCTCAGCAGCCCTAGCTACATCAGTGTATTGTTGTCCTTAAGCACTGTTGAGAACTATTGTAATTTTTTGTATGCTGCACGATGGGATCCCCCAATTATTCGTATTCTTATTTCGCGTCTGGCAATCGTTGGGTATACCTCGGGAAGCGTCAGTTCATTGCACGTTTGAACTAAAATGGTTGAAAACAGGCTCCTTGTCTGCGGTCGCAGTAAGAATTCATCAAGACTGTTCACTGTATACAGCAAAAACAGATAAAGGCGGAATTAAGGTCAAATTTCTGGGAAGAAATCAAAAGTGCATGGAAGGATTCATCGCTCTGGGTGAAATTCAGCGGATACCAGCACCATTTGCACAGAAATTGGTGTTATTCACCAGTGATTCTCCGAGCTACTTTCAGTCTACACGTTACGTCCGTCAATAAACTGGAACCAGAATAGCCAAATCTGTGGTGCAGCACTCATCTATAAATTTTGTCCTCACGCAACAACCGACTCCGATGCAGAAGTATCGTAACGATGAGATTTTTGTTGGTAGGGTGCGGAGTTACAAGAAAAAGACTAAAAAATAAAAAGAAAGAAACAACCACGTCATCCGATGTTGCATCCTACAAATTTACTCGTTTCGATACCAACGATTCACGCAAACACGACCAACTACGAGTCAACTAACCGTTGGGCGACAAAGAATAACCGAAACTAAGTTTGGCATGAATAAAGGTTCAGCGGTGAGTGGTAAGGACGAACAAATCGCACGAGAACAAGCTTCAACAATTAAGCCATATCAAGATCCAACAATGTGTTGGGAGTGACGTTCATGAGAGGAAGAAATTGTACACGTAATTCAAATGCCCGTGTCAACCTCTGCGGAGGAGTCTCACGAACACTGCCAGGAAGCTTTTGAATGTAAAAGAGGGAAGGTCAATGAAGAGAGAATAAAGGAAAACGAGAAGCGTGACCACCGACTTTTTACCAACGAGGTGAGAGTCGTCAAACACTTCACGCAGTCATCTTCTGTTACGTCGTGTGTGACCAGTTCTACAGACAGCGTTTCCAACCAGCATACACCTGACCCAGTGAAAGGAGAACCAGAGATAATTAAATCGCAAACATGGTGGCAAAGTTGTGATGGACTGCCACGCTAACATTCATTGAGAAATACGATGTGAGCACAATATGGCGAATGATTATGATTTCATGTTCATCTCCAGAATCACGCAAAACCTGGAGGTTCCTGCGTAGATGGAGTATGTGGTTGTGGTTATTAGAAATCGGAAGTGTGATCGGAGGTGTACTCACCTCAAACACAGAGCTAGTTTCAACGCGACAGTAATAATCCAGCACTCCACCCAAATAAACCATAACGTGTTCAATATCGTTTGTAGAGTGATTAATTATGCGGTAAAACAACAATAAGATGAAATATTCGGCAATGAATTGAAACCACCACTAAAATCCACCCCTAAAATTTCAGTGGAATCAGTTTCATGACGCTAAAACGATAACGGAGATCAACCTGACGGTCTTGTTGAAAAAATTGCCGAATCTTTATTTGAAAAAACGTGACTGAACTGTTTTTAGGTTTAGGCAGTTTTTCGCATTAAAACGGGACAACTGTACTCGATGAGTTTTGCATGAGTAGTCTGAAATGTAAATCTCAGTATTATAAGATATCCGCACCAAATGTAGTACGAATGAAGTTGAATAGTTTGGGCGTCGTGTTTAACATGTTATTGATAAACAGATTGGGAATAACANCCACCCCTAAAATTTCAGTGGAATCAGTTTCATGACGCTAAAGCGATAACGGACGGCCTTGTTGAAAAAATTGCCGAATCTTTATCCAAAAAAGTGTGACTGAACTATTTTCAGGTTTAGGCAATTTTTCGCATTAAAACGGGACAACTGTACTCGATGAGTTCTGCGTAAGTAGTCTGAAATGTAATTCTAAGTATATTGCGAAGGTTTGAAAAATATCACTTTGCGCCCAGATTTCTGTGTCAGACTCTTCCCGACCATGATACATCATACTGACGAACAACCAACTTGACCATATGCCTCAGCCGAGAAAGACCACGCCTCCAGCCCTTCTCCACTGCTGTCTGTCGGGAAGACCTCGTTTGACTCCCGTATCTCAGCCAAGTTGTTTAGGGAGTAATGGCTTGCAGTGTACAACGTTGCATCGCCGAAATTGCACCCACCTTACCACTACGGACTTTCAGCAACCAATTTTCACTGCTGATGTTTTGGTACTAAATGTTTCAAACCTTTTTTTACAAGGTTGATTCATATAGCGTGATGAGTCCTGACACGATTCATCTCAGGATTCTCACAAAAGCAGCCGCCATTCCGGTAGAACCACTTTGTAAACCGTTCCAGCAGACAATCCGGATTGGCATTCCCCTCAGTGAATAGAAAGAAGCCACGGTCTTGTTTAGCTTCAAAGCAGGTGAACGGCCATTCCCGGCTAGTGGCTGGCCGATAAGCCTTACTAGCACTCCGTGCAAGATATTGGAGTGCTTATTAAAGCAAGCCATCCTCCAGCACTCCCTATCGAACAATCTTCCTCTGCCCAGCATAAATTCCTTTTTAACCGGTTATGCACAACACACGCTTATTTTCGCGGACAGTCCGACGGAGGAAAAAGATAACGTCCCATCCTCACGTGCTATCTTTGATTCTGTCAAGGCATTTGAACGTGTCCCAAATGGTCTCTTCAGGCACGAAGTGGAAGCTTATGATTTTCGTTTCATATGCTGGATTGCCGCTTTTCTTGACGAAGACTTTTTGAGTTGAGTCCTGGTCAGACCTTCCGTCTGCTTCTTTTATTTTCACTGGGGCTAGGCCCTCAGTTGCATACCTGCGCCGGTGATATACTAGACAACATATCCAGCGACGATCTTTTATACACCGACGTCCTAACCATTCGGAAAGCCAGTGACCTCGGTGTATTACAAACTGATCTTGACGTGGTTAAGCGCCGGTCTGGTGATTGGAGCTTCCCACTAAGTGACAAGTGTACATATGTGTTGCTCACTGGGGACTCTGGTATTGCTTTCGTGATTCACCGTGCAACCAACAGATCAGACATCGCGAAAATCGATATGAAGAAATATTTAGGTATCTGCACCTTTTCTAACCCATCCCTCGTGTATCATCACGAGATGGGGGCAAAAAGGACTTGCCTTTCTCAGCACGGATTAGAAAAGTTTTCACCGCAAGCATAAAAAGCTCTTCAAAAGCTATACAGGGTTAAATATGAGTACTTCTCGTGTATGCAAATCAGATTGCGTTCACTAGCTTGAAGGAAGACATGGTCGCCATCGACCATTCCCATAGTGCGGCTGCCAAATTATTCGAGGAGTTAAGAAATGTCGCGTACTAAGTTTGAACTGAAATTCCTGACCTACATCCACTTGAATTTTGACGATTTCTTTGTGATTAAGTTCTTGCTTACTCCTCCTCCTCGTCGGCAGCACGGGACAGTTTTTTATAATGTCGGATGATTAAGGCCGGTAGGAACATTTCAGAAAGCCTGTTCTGATCAATTACGAGTTACTGGTTAGTTTTAGAATATGCAAACTCACCTCGTTGGGCCATTAGTGGTAACGAAATTAACGAATACAACATGATGATCACAAAGTTCGTGTAGGTTGCAATAATCTAGGTAATGGGCTGACAGAACGTGTTTAGAAATGCTGGGATAGCCACATGTGTATTTCAAATCGCGGCTGTCCGCGAAGCAATGATGTGAAGTTACCTTGAACTACAGAAGCGCAATCGCCGTTGTGACGATATTTGTGGCACGGTGTGGCTAAAACATTAAGTGGGAGGTCGTCAGGCAGCTACGCAAACAGACAGAATGGCAAAAATCTTGTGTTGAGGGGACACTAAAGAACTTGAACAACAGTTAAGAAGTGGAGCATAGCGTTGGTGTATAGAAGTAAAATGTCGTTGACAATGGTGAATTGGAAATTCTACAAGCTATTCAAGCTCCACTTCTGGTCACTTCTTGGGCAGCATTTCCTTTCTTATAGGATTTTTCATCACCCCAACAATTTTTCTTCTGAGGTCAGTGGCTGTGGTTCTCGAAATCGTTTCAAATCTTTGCTGAATTCTAGCTTACTTGGGAAATATTTCACCAAGTATCCCTACTTCCTTTTCTATACTTCCCGAAATCCCCATGAAAGATGCTAAACCTTGTTTTCAGTAACCGCCTTTCAAGTCAACTGACGCTTGCCTTTCACCGAAAAATACAAACCGACCGGGTTTAAGTGCCTTAGGCCTCATGCCCTGGACTCGTGTATTAGCCACTGAATCGTGTAACTGACGAACGTCGGCCGGCAGTTTCCGAAGCTAATGTGGGGGAGCTCATTCGGTCATGTTATTGAATCATTCGCTGATGGTTTAAGTTCACGCTGAGTTACGTGGGATCTGGCAATCCAGCAAATGCTTTCCTCAATATCTAGCTGCAAGAAAGATAAGCTTACTACGGAACGGTTGATGGAAGTTACCTCGTAGAAGCGGGAGATAATGTTTTAACAATTAAATAATTATATAACAAAACTGAACTAGTCACTGCGGATGTGAAAAATCTTCAGAAGCCGAATAATGAACGTGCCCGCACAACAAGATGATTATTAGCTGGGCCTGAATTCAGCAACTGCCTGCAGGTCGAGAAATGGTAAAAATTGAGGATAATTAAAGGAAAAACGTAGAAGGAAAGCGTCTCGTTTTGTCATCCGGCAATTTGCGAGGTCATCTTGGTTAACAGTAAAGGAGACGATAGCAGTAACTGAAGTGAGAATAAAGGTGGATAGTTCAGTTCATTTGAGGAGGATAATAGAACATAAAGCAACCTTTTAGCACTAATCCAACAAAGTTCAGAAACCTCAAAGGTAGCGCAACCTATATTACCAAAGTCAACAGAGGTGAAATGTCACATGGTTATGTTCCCTGTTGCCACCTGGACAATTCTACTTTACATGGCCACTTATGTTGTCCTCTGTATTGTGGTTGTCGTTGTTGCTGGTGCATAGTCCTTCCTATCATTGACTCTCAAGGAGGAAAATCCTTCCGCTTCTAACTTTGTTCGCCTCTTCTGTGCACTAGCATTCTTTTGGCTGCTTATATTTTGTGGGTGCTGGTTACTTGATCTGGCAGCTACATGTTCGAAGAGGGTTGCGGTGCACTAGCATTGGGCATTGATCATATTTATCGATCGATGTGTTTGCCATGTTGTTAGAGGGCATTCCCAATCACACTTCGCTCCATACACATGCTTGCTGACAAAAACGAAGCACAGTTGTTTCTTTCCTTAGTGATACAGCAGGGCTCAACCTCCGGAGCTCAGAAGTGCAAGAAGGTGGTAGTTAATGATACTCGATATGTAATCACAGTTCTTGCTGGCCTAACTCAAGTCGTCTACTCTCCGCGGTCAACTAATTAGCCATCATACCGGACCCGAACCACCCAGAGGCGCGAGTTTCCAGTTCCATCAATCTCCGGGAGATCTCTTGTTGGTGATCCACGAAGCTAGCCCTCATATCCTTGCCTTACCAAGATTGTTTCACTATAGATATAATTGTTAAACCCTGGGCTACCGGATACTCAGCCTAGTGACCAGGTTCATCACGTGGACGTATGGGAAGCTGTGCTGTCTTCCCAGTTCAGAAGCTTCCGGTGTCGACTATCATGGAGGACTTTACTTCCCCAGAAGAAAGTGACACACTCCGGTTTAAACTCCAACTTCCTACTGGTAAAACACTATTTGTGGATGTTATTTACCGTTGTGTAGCTCGTTCGACAACAAGATCAGTCCTGCCACCCTGGACTATACGCCGTCCACACAGCGTTTCCTTAATCTCATCGTGGATGACTTCAACACATCGAAAGATAACTGTATTGCTGCTTCCCACGAGGACTGTGGCTGCAGATACTTGAATTTCTTGGCAGTGTTGACCCATTATTGAGCCTGAGAACAGCACGTCGAAATACCTACGAGGCACCGTCTGAAATAAATACTCTTTTTGCCTGATCTGGTTATCGAGAACTAAACCCACCTGGTATATAAAGTGGTCATCAAACTACAGCTGAGACCCAGTGAACACTTACAACTAGTTTCCGGTCTTATCTGTTACTGGCTCAAAGATGCTGTAAAAACCTTCATTCCGAACTTTTTCACAAAACAAGCCTTAACGTTTCAAGTGCACTCAGCTTTATACCTGACCCAGTGAACCCAAAATTCCATACGCTGGAACTGCCGTTCACGAAGTTGACGAGGTGTTTTGCACCTCACAAACCATGGTAGCCCTGCTCTCGCCCACCGCTTCCGTGGGACATGTGCACACTTCTTGATGTACGTCCTTGTCTATTCTGTAAAAAGAAGCTAACGAGCAGGTCGGAGGGCCTAAGAGCCTTTTGCTCTGCATGAATCAGGTGCAAGCGGAAAATTCGTCAACACACCCAGCAGGTACACTCAAAAATCCTACTGGAAGCCAGCGAGAATAAGAATTTTGTTTTCAAATACTTACACCATCAGGGAAAAACTAAGCTCTCAGCGTTTTCTCTGCGAATTCCCGACGGGGAAACCTCCTCTAATCCCCAAGTGGTTACCCAGGTGCTCGAAGAATACCATTCAGCATTCTAAAATATGGCTCTGCCAAACTGAAATCCGATACACCCTGGAAAAAAATTCGAATGCCCACTCTTGACGGCTGAATTCTTTGTGCGAGACGTTCAGCATCTCGTATCTAAGATCAATTCTCATATTGCCACGGGACCAGATACGATCCATCCCCGGATCCTCAAAGAATCAGCCCCCGGTTCGACAGTGCTCCTTCACAATCCGTTCGAATAAACACCTGGCACTGGTACTCTCCCAGAGGCGTGGAGGGGGTCCACTGCCACACCTATATTCAAGACAAGTGATCGGCAAACGCCTGCTTTTTATCAGTCGGTCGGTCCCACCAGTCTCCTATGCAAGGTTAAAACGCGCTATTTTCAGATATTTCTTCTCAAACAACGTCTTCTCCCCTACTCAGCATGGCTTTCTTGCCGGCCAGTCATGGATAACCAATATGCTAGTCTTCATGGATAGCCTGACAGGCTAAAGACAATGCTATCTTCTTCGACTTTGCCGAAAACTTCGGCCTTGTCCCACACGGTCCTTTTGCACATGGACCGACAACTTACGGGATCCGAGGAGGGGGTTCCCGCTGAATCACATCCTTTCTTGGTGGTAGAACTTCCAGAATAAAAACAGGATTGGACCTTTCTCTTCCCTACTCGGTGGCGCTTGGGATTTCAATGCACTACACATTTACCATGGTTGTATTAAACTCTGGTCAGATGACTGGAGTCTCCCTCTAAACGACGGTAAATGTGCACATATTTTGTTTAGAGGAGACTCTGGGAGTCCATTCGTGATACATGATGCACAAAGTTTAATAAATATTGCGGTAGTTGATCTGATGGAAGGACTATGGATTTGGCTGTCTTTTTTTATCATCACCAGATGGCCGCCAAAGGGGGTTTGGGAACTCTTGGGATGGTACAAGAAACCTTTCCATTCGTAGACAGGCATGTTTTTCGAACTATTTTCGGGGTCTACATAAAAACACTGCCTCACATTGTTCACTCGGTTGTATATAGCTGTTTAGACAGGGACATACTCACCACTGAACGTGTCCAGCGAGTAGACGCCAAATTGATCATCGGTTTGCGGCATTTTCCCTCGACTGTCGCCTTGAAATTCTAGATCTTTATCCACCTGAGTTTCGAAGAATCCGCAGTGTCTTAACCTTCACACACTTTGCTTCCAGCGCAGGGCTCGTGCGGCAGTTATTTGCACCCTATGGCTGATAACAGTAGCAGCGGTCACGATATGAAGCTCCACGAGCTTCTACCTGGGATCCTTTTTGAACAACAACTCTTCTGTTACATGGTTCCCGACCATTGGAACTACCTTCTACCGGGGTTATTACTTGCTCTTGCAGGAGTCGTTCCACAGTGTTACTAAATTCCGACGTACTTAGAACATTGTTACATTAGTATTTTACTCGGATCTTGGTTACAAAAATCAGCAAGAAGTTTCACAGTTCGAAACTAATTACGCTGCATTAACGGCCTGAGAAGCCACCTAGTTTTAGTTTTTCTTGACCATGACTGTGTGGACCAGTACTACCATACCTCTGAAGGCGCAATTCAGAAACCTAACGAGTTATTTGTACTGCGCAAACTGTGTACTTTCTCCTATCGACCACCACTTCCGCGCAGAATACGTCATCCTCTCGATGACCGTTCCTATTTACCCGCGAAGCATAAGCCTGCAGGAAACTCAGAAGACCTGGGCGCGTTCCACGCTGTTAGAAATATGTGTAGGTGGGAAGCCCGTGAACACACCAAACTCTTGCAGAAAAAGATTCTCCTCAGAGCCCGAAGGATCAGAAACTCCGTATTTTAGCATATGCGACGACTACGAAATATTAATCCTTCATAACCTTCTTTGCGACTGCTCGACGGGGAGACTTCATCGGACTTCCTAGTTCAGGCCCAGTTATTCACGGTGTACAACCGGGAATTCTACAACGTCGCATCACCGAACTGGCATTCTATCCCACTGTTGCAGAACATAAGTGTACCACTCGTTACCCCTGAGTTTTCTGCGCTAGATGTTGAAGCCCTTTTATTCAAGGTAATTCATACAGTGCATTGGGTCCTGACAAGATCCATCACAGAATAATCAAGGAAGCAACCACTAGTCTAGCCGAACCCCTTTGTAGTCTGCTTAAGCGGACACTCTAGACGGGCGTTCTCCCTACCGCATAGAGAGAGGTGACGGTTGCACTCATATTTAATGCGTGTGATCGGCATTCTCCGGCTAGCTATCGGCCAGTCAGCCCTATTTGCATTCCGTGCAAAATAACGGAGGGCCTATTAAAGCGTGTAATCCCCAGTCACTTCTTATTAAGTCATGTTTTCTCTCCAACGCACAATGGTCTTCTTCCTAATCGGTGATGCACAAAAAACACGCTCATTTTTAAGGATAGTCTGATGCAGGACAAAGACAATGGCTACATTTCGAAAGTTATCTTTTTTGTTTCCGTCAAGCCTTTTGACCGTGTCCTACCTGGCCTCCTGGAACACAAACTACAAGCCTATGTTTCTTGATAATAGAACTTTCAGAGTTGAAACCGGATCATGACTTCCGTTCTCCTCTTCTACTTCTGCGGGAGTTTCTCAAGGGTCAGTGCCAGGTCTTCTGTTATCCCTCCTTTATATCGAAGACCCTACGGACAATATTTCCAGGAACACCGTCCTGTGCGCTGATGACCTAACAATCTGGAATGTCATTGCTCTCAGTACACTGCGGATTGACCTTGGCATGATTGAACGTTGGTCGGATGATTGGAGTCTTCCACTAACTAACAGTAAGTTTGCCCACATATCAGTCTGTGGAGATTCTGGCAGTGCCTCCATTTTTCATAGTGCGTTTAGAAAAGTGGATATCATGAAGATAGATGTGAAGAGAGATCTGGGCATCTGGTTGTCGTATTACATTTCCTTTGCATACCACTATGAGATTTTGGCAAAACAGAGATTACCCAGTCTAAGCAAGATTAAGTGCACTTTCCCCCGCATAGAGAAGAGAGCGTTTCAAGCGTTTAACGAGGTATATGTAGGGTCGCTCCCGGAGTATGAGAATCTGGTCACGGATACTGGCCTGAGGAGAAACATATTACCTTTAAAACTTGTACAGTGCGCGGCTACTGTTACGACCCCCTGAGAGATGAAGGCAAGAACGGTCAGGAAGACCGCGAGCAGTATCACGATCACAAATGAAACGTAACGATATCGCAAACGACACGAATAATCGGAATGCAAGTGCTCGGACCCAACTCTCGCAACTTAGAAACCTCCAACAAGAAATGAAAAAGACGGCATTCAAGCGAGCTTTATCTCCTGCTTAGCCCGAAGGCAAAACAGTGGCTCAAAACGGCCGTATTTATAGGTTTTCCGTGGCCTTGGTCCTAGGACACTGAACGGGCCAATCAGAAGCAAGCGCGCGAACTCGAATCTTTCAGAATGACGGCGGGCGTTCAAGTTCTCAAAATCAAAGCATCTATTTCCCTTGGGAAATATAGCGATTTTTTGGGGAAAAAGTGCTTTTCCTAACAGCTACTAATCTGGTCATGGGCCTAAGTAACGTCACGAAATATTGCCGACTTGAATTTCTTGATCTGTACCCACTTGAATTTGGAAGACCACACTGATTCAATTCACCCACGATTCATCTCGAGAGTAGGCGCGTAAGCACAGTTCTGCACTGTAGCGAGTGATGACGGCCGGCAGAGTTATAAGCTTCGTCCTTGGACATTCTTAAGACAGCGGTTTTTCTTACATATTTAGTAACCATTGGAACGGCATTCCTTCTGAGGTCCTCGGCAGCGCTTATGGGAATCACTTCAAAACACTGATTTATGCTTATTTACCTAAAAATTCATCAAGCAGATAAACTTGATCTGCTCTTGGTATTTACTGTAATCCTCAGGAGCGATACTACGCCCAGTTTTTAATGATCGCTTCTCACCTCAACAGACGTCCACTGACACTAAGCGGGGATAACCGACTGGATCCGGGAACATTGGACTTCTGCTTCGAACTCGTGTATCAGTCACTGAAATCGCTTGGTACTCTTTTAATGACCATGAACGAGTTACTAAATAACCTAAGTAAATGGGGGCACACTCTACTAGGATATGTGTGACAATGAAGTGAACGAATACAACAGAAAAATCACAGGGTTCGGAAAAGTTGCGATAACCAAAGAAATGGACATGCAGTTGTTAAATATGTACACCACAACATTCCGAACTATTAAGAACAAGGATATTTTGGAAATACCGTGAATTTCTGGGGATCGATCGGAGCAGGGACGGTATTCATAGGAAGAATGAGCTTGAAAATTGAGTAAAGTATCCGTATTGTACCGGGAAGTGACAGCCCAACAAAGGGGGGAGCAGACTGGTGTGTAAAACTTTTGCAATGCATCGCAAAGTAAATTTGGTCAAGTCGAACAACATGCAAAATTTGCGCGAAAGAGCTGTCCTACGAAAGTGAAACACCGTTAGTTGACAAAAATAGGGAAAATCCTACGCTCTGTTATCCCCAAAATGGGTACTACACTCTGTTGTCAGCGGCCGTCTTTCAGTTCAACAGAAAGTTGTTGGATCTCAAAACAGAGACTGACTGTATTCGGGTGGTTTGGGCCTCCAGTACATGTACAAATCGCTGAATCCCGTGAAATCGTGAGCTCACTGAGTCTGTTGGTATCCATCCTGCATCCCAAATGGCTCAAACTTATTTGATTTGGCGGCTCTCTCCTCGGCTGAATCGGGGCCGTTTCGTCCTAAATTATTTTTTCACCTAAAATCCCGTACAAATTTTCGAGGGTGCAAAACTGCAAATCACCTTCTAGAAGCTCTGAAAGCAAGAGCGGCCAGAAGATCATCCACCTTGGGCCCACAGAAGCGGACGAAGCGTCCCACAGAAACGCTCACGTACACCCAGGCTATGATGACACAGCTACCACCCCCAAGATGGCTAACGAAATTATGCCACCAGTTACGCACACCCCCTCGCTAATGAGGCTACTTTCTAAAGCTCTTCCTCGTGCAGTTCAGTCTCTAATTGCACCCAGCCAAACGACGAAGTAGCCCTCAAGTGCGCGTACACCAACTGTCTGAGCCTTCTGAACAAACTACCAGAAATCAGACAGCTGGTCCCCGACACTAGCTCTCACATTATTGCTTTAACAGAGACCAGAGGTGTACGCCTGTGAATCATAAGGGGATAAACAAGCAAGAAAACGTAAACCCGTATATAGCGATCAAAAAGACGCATCTCCTACCATCCCCCGACTACAGGCCTCTGCCTAGTTATCGCAGTATCTCGCGTGACGCATCTATTCATACAAGACTAAACCGGAGCCCTTCTGAAGTTGTTCATCCTATGTTCAACACCCCATTCAATACGGATAGACCCTACATTTCGAATGCTCACTTAAACGCAACCCGCGATGTCTTCATTGATAACCAGCAGGCGGGCATGACCAATTCACCTCAGCCTCACCCTTTTCTAGTGGGACACAT
>QNGE01005898.1:0-23891 GCA_008508345.1 Paragonimus westermani
CCGTTAGAATTCGGAACAACAGCGTTTATTTGAACTGACTGACCTCTAGACTTAAACTCAAACTGGTCAACATGTCCTTCATAGCAAGAAAGGTATTTCAAGTCAAGAATAGCAACCATGCAATCCCCGTGGTTTGAATGAACCATTCCATTAGCAGGACGCGAATCGTTGTCTTTGAAAAATGCTACATCAGCTGTTTTTGTAAAGTCAAGACGTGTACACAAAGATTGAGATTCAAAAAGGATTCCGGGACTCTTTCCAGTTACCGAATGTGATACGTTTCTGTATTGCTTGAGCAAATTATCGACTCCTCGATCAACTTCCATAAACGAATTCTGTGTTGAAGAAACAATGGCATACTTCAGCGTGCGTACAAAATTTTATGCAAGTCCATTGGACGGTGGACGGCGCGGAGCAGCAAGCGAATGCCGATATCCAAGTCCCTTGACCCATTCCTCCAAAGACTTCGCAGTGTGGTGGGTACCGTTGTCGGTGACCAAGGCACCAAGCACACCCTCGCGACAGAATACTTCGCTCAAAGCATGCTGTGTAAAGTCTGCACTGGCTGATGTTGTGAGAAAAACTTCGGGCCATCTATAGTAGG
Source organism: Paragonimus westermani (assembly GCA_008508345.1). Classification (NCBI taxonomy): domain Eukaryota; kingdom Metazoa; phylum Platyhelminthes; class Trematoda; order Plagiorchiida; family Troglotrematidae; genus Paragonimus; species Paragonimus westermani. The sequence goes on from QNGE01005898.1 coordinate 605, forward strand.
CATCAATAATCACTAAGTCATAGTATTTCCACAAGAAAGAACCACAGTAGTCAGCGTGAACTCTGAAACATTTCAAAGGTAACAGGCCATGGGAGCCATTGTGATTGTTTCGTATCAATCTTGTGCACACATTTGGAGCAATTTTTGGCAGAGTTTATTGTACGCTTCTACGCCCGACCACCAACAAGGTAAGTGTGCGAGCGACTTTATTTAAGCAACTCCAAAATATCCGGAATGGAAGTCCGCAAGAATTTCAGATCTTAGGGTCGGTGGCATTACAACACGATCATCAAAGCCCAATAATCCATCCGGATTAGTAGACAGGCTTTCACGGTGACAGTGAAATGCAGGAAATATACGCCACTCGTGTTGTGCCCAGTCACGTTTTGATGTAGAGATAACAGGAATGAAGAAGTGACGAGTGTCACACACCAGTACATCCCTGTTTACTGGCACTGATTGAAACAGTGAAGTGCTAGTGTCATTAGTGCTGCAGCTCAGTGACGGAATTCTGGATAAGATACCAATATGGGGAATTTTTTGCACTATGTTGAACAATTGTGTAATTTTAGGAGCTAAGTGTAATGCTCCAGCGTTGCACCATGACAAATGATGACCTTGTCAGCGATTTGCTTGGGTGATACGGGAATTTTAAGGCTTTGTGGTCCGTTACAGTGGTGATTAGTAGACAAAAAAGATATTTATGCAGTCTCTCAACAGCTCAATACATTTCAAGGGCTTCACGCTGGGGCTGAGTATATCTACGTTCGGATTTAGATAGACGACGTGAAATGCATACAGCGGGTCTACCATAACATTCCAGAGCCGCACCTATTGCAGGGGGGGAGAATTGGTTGAAGGGACAGCTGAATGATCCTTGGCAGAGAACGGTTTCGAAATAACAGTAGTTTGAAGATGACGGAGTGAAGTACGAAACGTTCTTCCGTTGTTAGGTTACCGAGAAAAATTGCTGATGGGTAATATATTAAGCAAAGAGGTGGCACACTGGACGAAGTTCAGAATAAAACGTGAGTAGTATTGGAGTGTACCCAAAACAGGACGGAGTTAATGAAGGTTAGTCGGTGACGAAGCACACATTTGTGGGGCTGAGAGTTGCAGGTCTAGTTTGAAGCCATAGCTATCAACAAATTAACTAAGGCATGATAAAGAAGAAACTGAAAAATCACACTTTTTTCAGTCAGTGGTCACACTGAAGTCAAAAAATCGTCTAAACAGATAGAGAAGATGAGAACCATGGGTAAGTTCATCATGTGCATGAAAAATAACACTATTTTAATAGTTTTCCGTACCATCTAATTCTTTAGTAAATGCATTCATGAAATCCTTGAATGCAGCTGGCGAAATTTTCAGATTAAATGGTGGAAAATTGTATCTATACAGTTCGGATGGTGTGATAATCACAGTCAAATTGCTTGCTACTTTTTCAGGTGGTAGTTGTAGGTGAACATCCTTTAAATCGATTTTTTAAAACACCTTAGAACCCGACAAACGATACAGTACATCCTTAGGTTCTTCTGTCGTGCAGGTACGTTGTAGTAGGCGTGTATTCACCGTTAACCTATATTCACCACATATTCTCGGTGTAGGCCCACCAGCTTCTAATGGTGTCACTATTGGGGTCGCTCAGTTGGACGAGTCAACAGGTGTTATTACTTCTTTGTCAAAACTCTTCGAGCACAGGTCCTCGCGAACCAAATGGAATTGTTCGCCAGTTAAGAAAGACTGGATTTCCGAATGCTTCAAGTCTCGCCCTTGACATTCGCATTCCCCCTGTTGACTTAGAGCAGTCCATTATAAGTTGTTTAATGTCATCGTCATTTATTGATGTCAGTAGAGAAATGTCAGAATGTAGCAGTCGTAAGAATTTAAGTTCAAGAATAGAAGGACCTAAACATGGAGCTAGCGATTGACAATCAACAGGGCTAGCATCGGGCTGTATCGAATTTTTGAACTACAATCATGTGAAAATCCGACCCAACCCAATTCCCCTAAATATTCACCCCTCTGCATCCAACCTCCCCTGTTTCTGGATGTTAATTGGACCTTGACCTAGACGATTCCGTTTTGTCACGTCAACTTGATGGTTTTGCGAATAACCAGTTGTCGGTCTTTGCACTTTATTTGAGTGGTGCGTGCATCCCTTTTTTGGAGCTCGGCTCATCCCTATTGTTCCAAACCTGTTGACTGCTCCGAAGAGCTCTTTTAGCCCGTTCAACAACAAATTGTAACCCATTCCCTAAAAACGATCTGTCGATCGAAACTGTTGAGGTTGTCTGAATATTCACTCCGATAATTTGTTCAATAGTACCGTGGCGTTGCGATCCAATCTAGCTTTGAATATTTGGGATCATTGGTTTATTGCTACGCGTTGCTCAACGTCTTCGTGGAAGATCGTACACAGGCAACCTCACATATGCGGTGCAGCAATCTACAAGGGACAGTGAATGACCAGCAAGACCACGAATGTTAACTTGTGTGCACTGCAGGACAGCATTAAAATAAAATACAGCTTGGTCTCAGTGTGAGAATGTCGACTCAACACTACGTGTGCCATAAGCGGACGCTGATGTTTTCAAAACATGAGAAGGGTTTTAGGGCAAAATAGATGGAGAGAAGGTAAAAATATCAGCAGTCAATGAGTGCACGCTCAAGTTGAAAGTTGGCGTGGAGTGACATGAACGCCTTGACTTAAATACTGACTGGATATGACCCACTTCGCCAGAGCTGGATCACTTTGCCGAGAATGATTGTGTCCAAATGATGCGCATTCCCCATTTTGTTGTGAAACTAGTTCCGGTTTACTTCCTTCAGAAGAATGATCCTGGCGTACGGAAACCAGTGCGCGGTTTGAATGTGTTATCTTGTCTTGGCCTTGAAGTATTGTCTGGGGAATAAATGCACATTTTAACATGCAGGTCAGCCAACTCTACTTTGAATGCTCGTGGATTCGCGAACCAACATTCGGGCAACGTGGACGCACCAGGGGACAGCGTTCTTTCGAAGTCGGGGTTCGAACAACAGTTCTGAAAAGAGAAACAATACGAACAAACATAAGCCGAAGGCCCAGTAAGCCATGCACACGACTTACACAAATGAAAGGTAAAACTCAAATTCAGTTCTTGTTGGTTTCGGTTGCGCATTACACACATAACAACCTCAGCAGTCTTCGTTACCTTTTTCACATCCTCATGCTGTTCAAATACTCTACGAATAATCCGAAACCTCTGATCGTAATGCAAGAGACGTTTCTGTTGTGATTCTGATAAAGTAATTCCAGCAATCGGTCGATGACGTAGCTGGTCCTCCACCTGGATGCTGTATTTTCACTTGGCTGCTTGCGTTTGCAGTTGTAGGACTGAATCACTTACCGAGTGAGATTCTGACCGGACTAGCACGTTGAACTTGGCTCTTTCAAACAGTACCAAATTGGCCGGTTTGAGGAGTTTAAAAAGTATTTTCTTTAGCACCGGATGAGAACTATTGGTTGGTGACCCCGGGAAAGTCAAGTTTTTAATGAGTGCATACGCTTCCATGCGAATGAAATGTAGGAAGAAAGCGGCTTTCTTCTTCTCGTCCAATTCAGATTTTGTGAGGCACCAAATGTCAAACCTCTCCAAATAATCTCCCACTTCTCGAGCATTTGAATAAGCAGACAGTTGATCCAATTCCGTGATCATTGAAAATAGTGTGGAAGCGCGACGCCAAATGTTGTACTTAGACTTGAACTATATAGGACAAGGATCGAACATATAAGTAGGCAAAACACTACCAAGCACAATGAAACAGAATAGCTGAAAATTATCCGCAGGTGGTAAGTGCTGATGTTAGTAGACCGTCAGTATGTGAGTTTTTAATATCGCCTGAAGGATGGTAGACGGAATATTTTAAAAAGCATTAAATATGCCTAGTGCGGTGTGGGAAATATTTTTGCTCTAATATCTGGAAGATTTTCATCAGGGACGCTGAGAAGTCGCGTTAATTTATCAGCCAAGTAGATTGACGAGGTAGCTAAAGTTTTGTGCTTCGGTAGATAGAAGGAGTTAACAACGACTGATTAGTGAACGTGCACAGCGTAAGTTGGAAACCATTCCTCGTGAATCTGTGCGTTCAAAATTCCGTGAAATAGGTGCCGACAGTTGATAAATGCAAGCGTCTATGATCATCCCCGCGTGGAACTAGAAACCATGCAAATTTCTGTGTGCCGTGGGTTAGTAGATAAGACTGCAGCTGGTGAGGTTTGCGTAAGTCGGCGTGATCCGCTTGCCGTATATACTGCTCACTGTAATCGGGCTTAAGTTGTTTTGGCATTATGGTAACGAAGGAATCGGTAAGTTCAGGAAGTTACATGAACCCCCTTGTAGGTGGAACTTCATGATTTCCAAAAGTCGACGTGGTTAAACGGGAAGCGAAGCATACTTCTGCAAAAAGCCTTTCAGGGTGACGCACTGAAATCTATGCTTGACGACCAGCCTACGCGCACCCTATAGTCACAACGTCACGACCTAGGGTAGGACGCACTGGCGTCTACTCTCGAAGGGCAGCCCACGTGCATTCTGTGGTCACAATGACACGGTGTGAAATTCATATGGAAATTCCGAAATGCACTTATTGTATATACATAATTATCTGGCTGTTTTGCACTGCAGGACAGAAGAAGGGGAAGTCTGTCTGTGGCAAGTCCGCCTAAGCTTTCCCAGTGATCTGGTGCACAGAAGCTATAATAGCCTCGGAAATGCGGCTTCCTGTCCTGGTTGTTACATCGTGCAGCTTGGCCAACCCCGGATGTAGCATTTTGAAATCCAGTTGAAATGCACTAGTACCGCCGAAGGTGACCTCTCGGCGGAACATACTGCTTCTGGGCAGACTGTATTCAATAAGCCGTTGTCAATGGACTAGGAAGCGGCCTGGAGCAAATACGGCCATAGTTAACAACAAACTACTGTATGGGCAGAAGTACTTCTTGAATACAAACAGCATGTGAACGCACGGTAACCACATGTACCTGTAGAAATTGCATTCACACGTGCCGTCTCTGATGTCCATTGCGCACTGTGTGCCCTTATGGCGTGCCAGAAGATACCGGTTGATATTACACAAAGTGCGATTACGTTGGACTCGTCCAGTCATTTGAAATGCAGCAGGGGAGCACGTCCACTGAGATGCTTCAACACCAGGTGACTGGTGAACGTTGTCAGTCGAGAGGGTATACTCTCTACCTGCACGTCTACGCTGACCACCTCCCGGCGGTCACAACAGTGGACGCACTGCATCTCAAACTCCCACATTAGCCACTCGCTGTGAAACCAAATTTTACCAATGGTGGTGACTAGGTGATATTTTGGGTAAATGCGCTTCTTCAGTCACCCATTCGCATTCTCCAGACAGTTGTCCGAAGTGAACTGCATTTGATTGTGCAAGGATGACACACGTAGGCTTTATATAAAGCCAACTGCACATAAGGTGGTTCATGAAGCTCTGGTCCGTTCGCCTGATCATTGCAACATATCGGTTGAACCTAGAAAATGATTAGACAATGGTGTCTACTAACGATTCTGGATTATCGCAAGTAGTCATGCGATGAAACGAATAGGGGCATATGGAAGAGTTCGTCTAAGTGGTGATTATAAGGGTAGATACATCAACTTATATGTTTCATCACAGCATTCCGAACATGGAGGTAGCATAACAATGCGTCGGGATTGGGTGGATATTTTTTCAATCAAAAAGGTTCTGAGACGTATGTGGTCCCCAATCACCTCCGGGAGGTTTTGAATGAAAAGCACGGAAAGGCGTATGTCTCATATCGAGCATAGGCATGAACAACGCCTCGTCCATGACCCATCCCGTATGTAACCAGGAATTGATATAGCTTCAGGCGACAGCGGCAAATGTGAAGTGGTAGGGGACCGGCATGTGGTAGTTGTTCCCATGAGTGGCATCGACGTTCACCACGTCAGGATATCGTCTGGATGACTGCACTTGCTGCCTCCGCGCGAAACATTTGTGCGTGTATCTATCATTGTCGTCTCCGATGACACGCAGCACACAGCTTTTCCATATATGATGTAGAATTTGTGGCAATTTCCTGCTACATTAGTGCACACTAACCCACTTACTTATTGCTGGCGGTTTTGAACGGTGACGGATGTTGCAAATATCCATGGTCGTTATATATTTGCCATAAACATCTTCAGCATACTGCTTCGAGTCAGCAGTTGCAGCGTTGTACTCGAAAAGATTCCTCGAGTCGTTCACTTCACGTTTCGTGAGCCGACGGTTTGTTGAATGCGCATCGTACAGAAAGACAGTTGCGTCATGATTGTGCTCCAATGTGAAAGGGTCAACAATCAACCACGCTTCAGCGTGGTTGAGAACATGTATCGCGGAACTGTGCAATGTGGAGTATGTGAACTCAACTCACTAAACACGTCGTAACCCACGGCTCTCGCTTCTAAGTCGCTAGTATTTTACACAACGGAACGCCGTCTGCCACGTGAATTCAGCAGCAAACACACATTATCATATCTCAAGCGTCCACTGCCTGATTTTCGCTTGAATCGAGCTCGTACAAAACATTGTAATCCTTAGTGTATCTATCCAAACAGTTTATAAACTCGCCGGAGCTGAAAAAATTCCCGATGCTCCAGGACATCTAAATGGAATATAGGATGAAATCAACTTTTCTTGCATTGAGCCAACATAATATGTATCAAGATATGTCCCATCAAATTTATCTAACATGCATCATTTGTCAACAAGGGATGGTCGATTATTAATCACACATAAAAAACTACTTCGCATGTAAACGCATTTACACTGCCAAGACACCAAACGTTGATAATTTCGACCTCGGCGCCAAATAAGTGACGAACCGATTAATAGTTCACTAAAAGAAACTTTTTTAACTCTCGTGATCCCTTCTGTCATAGAAATCAATGATCTCCAAACTCCTGAGCGATACCACCGAGATATCGCTCGATATTTACCAGTGTCTCGTTTTATTGTCGTCAAACAGTTGATTTTACTTGCTACAGATAATTTCCACCTAAAGAACGCACATTGTAGAATTGTATGTTTTTATTCGAACGGAATATTAGCACAGTTAAACGAGTGCATGTTCACCACATGGTCTTTGCGAGTATCCTCACGAGAAGTTCGATTGGATCCTTGATGGCTTTGAAACGAAGTCTGCTAGCAGAAACCATGTTTATAAACTCTGAAGGGAGAAAGGCGTTAAGCCCGGGCTGAACCAGCGTTTTCCTTGGCTTCTACCTTCAGCCGGTCTGGCGCACTTCACTCCTTACGCTTTGGCTATTCCAGGCCAAGCGATGGCGTTCGCGGTGATCGTTTAAACGTTTTACCGACTGGATCCGGGAACCTTGGGCCGTTGCCTCGAACCCGTGTATCAATCACTGAAATCGCTGAAAGCACCGTTCTGGCTTGTTCGCCTGGAGAGGATGTGCTTGAAAGTCGTTCTCACACATCAAATCTTCTCTCCTGAAGCTTTTTCTACTGTGACCATCTGTAATGCACTGACCTTCTTAGACGCCTTTGTAGCGACGTGGAAATTTCACTGCTCTGCCTGCAGTATGAGGTGTAAAATGGTTCCAACACTCATATTTGCATACTGTACCTAGGTTATTAAGAAATTTCTCCGGAATGTGCTGTCCGATGGTTTGTCTGCGTACCACGTGACTCTGGCGTGATCCCGAAACACACCTGTCACACTCCTGCGATTTACTCACTCTTTGACAGCCTTTTCCTGGCCTCTCCATACAATTCGTTTGTCGGTACCGTTCAAAGCGCTATCAGTGACCACTTGTACATTTCGTCGAATAAAGATTTGGTCTCTCTACTCAACGGCCTTTTTCTCGCGTTTGGGAATAAAGCTAATTGTTGCGACCAGCACTAAACCTTGATGCCACACTTACAGGTGTCTGGTTTCTGCTCACTCAGGGTGGCGAGCAGACGGACCAGCATGGCCTCGGATGGTATGTAGCCTTCTCGAAAGAGACAGTCCATTAAGGTAAATGGTGTTTTCGGAGAAGTGAGCAGGGCGTACTGGTCCTTCTCGAGGCTGGCACAACTAGAGTGGTTTCAATATAGGCACGTCCGGCGCTACATATCGTTCCAGCCAATAATGTGGCCGCCGACTCGGTAACAAACACCCGATAACTCAGATCCATAAATGTTGCTGGATGTTGTGTTTTATTTTTTGCGAATAAGAATAACAGGTGTTGAAGAAAAAGAAACACAAGGTCCGAAAACAGGTACAGTAGAACTCAACTTATTCGATAATTGGTGAATTAATATGTTATTCGATGACGGGTAACGGTGATCGTATGCAACTTCTTGATCCACAGTTCACTAGAAGAAAAAATCTGTGCAGAAAGTGACAGCAAGTAAAATTTGTTAAATTTGCGTACTGCCCGCCTTAATACCGTCGGGGAAATTGAACGCAATTTTCCGCTGATGACGAGAGATTTTCTCTCAGCATCTGTTTTCGGTTACATTTTGCAACTGCAGTATGAAACCATAACGAACGTTCTCCTAACCTTGCGATCGTGATAGTTCCATAGTTGGGTGGTTGTTTCCGAATTTAATAGGAACTATTATGTCGGACAAAACACTTGGCCTTCATAAGTTTTTTAACCTGCTTTCTTCTCCATTTCCTATTCCAGAAATCGGTGCAGATGAAAGCTACGAAAATGCCCCCAAATTGATAGACCGACTGTCGGTTGCTGAAGACATTCCCAAACAGTCCTCGTACACCTACTCCCCTCTCGAACATATTCGTTTCATTTACCCCCTCTGATGTTACGTGTGCTTATAGCAACAGTTGGCCGATACACGCTATCTGTTGGGTTGTTGTTCTCCTTGTGTTTCGTGGTCGTTTTGTTGTGACGAATGTGACTTGTGGCCGCAGTTTCTCTGTCTTAGCGCCCCTTCTTTGAAGGTTCCCCCCTGCGTTTCAGTCCGCGATCAGTCAACTGTGAACATTTATCTGCTCTATGCGCTACAATATTATCACCGCGATTTCTGAACGTTCTTATAAGACTCTGTCCCATTTGAAAACGGAATTACTACCCACGGAAAAATACGTATATTTCATGCCTTCTACGATATTTCGAGTTTCCTGTAGGCATATGCTTCGCGAATAAATGAGAAGCATCGGCAAGAAGACAAAGTATCTTACGTGGAAGCGGTAGCCGATAAAAGAGAGTGCAGGTTGCGTGATACAGTTAGACGTGCGCCTTTTGAAATGCGCTTCGAAACACAATACTTTTGTTCCCCGTAGAATGAAAATTGACCACAATAAGTGACATTTGCAGGTTGACGGAGATTAAACTTAGAAATCACTGAACATCAGGTGACATTTCCGTGGAATCGTCCGGGAGTTTGGAGATCATTGATTTCTATGACAGAAGGGATCACGAGAGTTAAAAAAGTTTCTTTTAGTGAACTATTAATCGGTTCGTCACTTATTTGGCGCCGAGGTCGAAATTATCAACGTTTGGTGTCTTGGCAGTGTAAATGCGTTTTCATGCGAAGTAGTTTTTTATGTGTGATTAATAATCGACCATCCCTTGTTGACAAATGATGCATGTTAGATAAATTTGATGGGACATATCTTGATACATATTATGTTGGCTCAATGCAAGAAAAGTTGATTTCATCCTATATTCCATTTAGATGATGGATTATTCACAGAGTCTCAAAGATGTCGTGAAGCTTCGGGAATTTTTTCAGCTCCGGCGAGTTTATAAACTGTTTGGATAGATACACTAAGGATTACAATGTTTTGTACGAGCTCGATTCAAGCGAAAATCAGGCAGTGGACGCTTGAGATATGATAATGTGTGTTTGCTGCTGAATTCACGTGGCAGACGGCGTTCCGTTGTGTAAAATACTAGCGACTTAGAAGCGAGAGCCGTGGGTTACGACGTGTTTAGTGAGTTGAGTTCACATACTCCACATTGCACAGTTCCGCGATACATGTTCTCAACCACGCTGAAGCGTGGTTGATTGTTGACCCTTTCACATTGGAGCACAATCATGACGCAACTGTCTTTCTGTACGATGCGCATTCAACAAACCGTCGGCTCACGAAACGTGAAGTGAACGACTCGAGGAATCTTTTCGAGTACAACGCTGCAACTGCTGACTCGAAGCAGTATGCTGAAGATGTTTATGGCAAATATATAACGACCATGGATATTTGCAACATCCGTCACCGTTCAAAACCGCCAGCAATAAGTAAGTGGGTTAGTGTGCACTAATGTAGCAGGAAATTGCCACAAATTCTACATCATATATGGAAAAGCTGTGTGCTGCGTGTCATCGGAGACGACAATGATAGATACACGCACAAATGTTTCGCGCGGAGGCAGCAAGTGCAGTCATCCAGACGATATCCTGACGTGGTGAACGTCGATGCCACTCATGGGAACAACTACCACATGCCGGTCCCCTACCACTTCACATTTGCCGCTGTCGCCTGAAGCTATATCAATTCCTGGTTACATACGGGATGGGTCATGGACGAGGCGTTGTTCATGCCTAAGTTCGTAGTGTGAAATACGCATCCCTTAGGTTTCACAGCGAGTGGCTAATGTGGGAGTTCGGGCTTCAGTGCAATCAACGTATCAACCGGTTGCATCACGAGTTAGACTAGCTGCATTATATACCCTAGGACAGGAGGCCGCGTTTTCTGGGCTATCGTATCTTGCACGTTCCGGTCCATTGAGTCATCTCAGTCAGCTTTACCGCAGACAGACATTTTCCCTCTCTTCTTTCCAGGATTACAAACCAGTCAATGTGTGATGAGAATGCTCACATGTGGGTGCCCCGTGGATATTGTGGTAACCCCGTTAATACGAATGGTTATTCGTCCGATAAGAGCCGGCCACTTTTTCGCGTGAAATGCATGAATAATGTTGATACATCGCACTCACCCTCCCGCATACGGCACATACAACCCCCTTCGCCAGGTATGCCATAATTTTAATAACTGTGCTGATTCAGTTGCATCGACTTCATACACTGTGCCACCTCCAACGTTGGAACACAAATAGAGACCGTGTGCAACGCCACTAATCATTGATGATAACTCTAAAGATGAGTTTCGCGTTGTTCCCCACGCAAGCGGGTCCGAGTGAAAATGTTGGCAAATGGCGACGAGTGATACCCCACCTACCATGTTACATACCGCTTCATATTAGGCCAGCATACACAGCAAGAAGAGGATTTCTACTGAAGCGAAACAGAAAGCAAGGAGGCTTCGGGAATTCGGGCGGAATATTACAGATAATGATAACATATACATACAATAACTCTGTCCCGAAAATTCAGTGATTTTCACATCGTGGCGTTGTGACTTTAGGGTGCACATAGGCTGACCGTTGTGCGCGTCACCCTGGAAGTCTTCATGAGGTAGAATGCTTCACTTCGCGTTTACCGACTTCTTCTTTTCGGAAAGCACATGGAATTCCATCTCTTGGGAGGTCATGCAACTGCATTAACTTGTCGACTTCCTTGTAACTATAGTGCCAAAGCAGCTTACGCCAAATTACCGTGAGCGGTATATACCCTAGTAGCATGACCGTTCCCTGAGTGTCCCCTGAGCGTTTCCCGAATGATCCCTTAGTGTTCTAACTAAACGGTATGGAAACACACAGGGAACGGTGGAAGAAAGAAATGCGCGCAGCCCCATTGAGCGATTTTATCATGTGCCGCACATTGTAAAGTTTCTTGCGGAACTCAGTAGGGTTGAACGCAAATCTAATCTCGCACAATATTGACGACGCAATGTTCCACTTCAAGAGTAACGATTTAAGAGGCACTCAAATAATCATACGTTATATTAAGCGCAAATTTTGCGACGATATCTGTATCACTTTGATGAGTACAACACTGGAATCACAGTGCAAAATGTCAGCAACGAGATCGTTGGCCTCTTCCATTGCCCGCAGTCTCGGCGTCTGAATCCACCGTTGAATGGTTTCCTTGATATCTGCGTGCGATACTCAGGGGGTAAATCGTCTTCATAATGGATTCCACATTTAACAAGTGATGAGTTTTGGTGATCGAACATACCACCGATGGCTGCGGTTAGGGGTGAGAAAGCAATGGAGACACGATTGTTTACCCCCCTTCAGTTTATGGTTTTCGCCGCTTCATACGTCAATAATGTTCTCATAACATAACGGGTGCACTCACCCATGGATGTGCCGCAGACACCTCTGAGAAAGGTCACCTGCGTAATGTGAATCGGTATCACTGAACATACCAACTGGGTATATACTTCCGCTTCTTCCAGCTTCGTATTCAGCAGTTGCGTGTCTTCTATAGACTGCACGGGGAATCGCAAGAAGTGTGCGTTGGATGACGTACCGGAAGCTGCATGTTGGAATCGCAGTGCATTCACTTCCAGGCGTGAGTCGTGCAACTCCACTCGGATCCTGATTTTTTGGTAAGCTCATTTCTCAATTACACTTGGTGAACACGGTGCTTGTTCGTATTAAGTGAATTCATCTTCAAACTTTCTCACTTCTTTGGTAGTGTCGTTTTCGCGCACTGACTAACTAGGTGCTGCTGGTGGACTAAAGATGGTGGCGCTAAATGCTTGCTGATTGACATTTTACTAATGACATACCTGGAAGAAATAGGGTTGGAGAAAGTGGACAGGTACTCCATTGACCACAATGTCCATCGGGTTGGAGGTGGAGATGCATTGGACAAATTCTCCAGTTGTAGTATTGGTGGTGGAGAATCGTTGATATCGACGCCGTACACTAGAGGTTTCCGTTTCTCTTCCACTTCATACGTGAAGCCAGAACGAACCAGAGTTTGTCTGCAAATATGACACCGCGATCCATTATGTCCGTTGCGTCAGACGATGGTATGCCTGGTAAATGTTCCAGTATTCGTTGGTATCTGTAAGCCGGTTGCAAGTCATCTGGAAATTGTTAGAAAAATCAAAAGCGCATACCTGCTGCGCGATGTATCTTGACTTTGTACAGCTTTAAACCGGTGGGTGCTGTCATTCCACCAGAGAGCAACTTGTGATGCTTCGTAGATCCCATTCTCGGCCAGAGCGCAAACCCTGGCTGCGTAATCTACGACCTGTGCACTATCCCCACGCTTCCATTCTCGAACTCCATCACCTGATACATCTGAAAATGAGAGTGTTCATAAGCGGAAGTATTGTGTTGTTGCTCAGGATAACGAAAAGAAATTGGGTGGGATTTATTCTATCGACAGTTTTCCAAGTGTGCATTACTGGGTAAAATACAAAACTGTCCTTGAATGGTAGAAGCAGCCCTTTACAAGGAATACATTCAGGGTCCACCCAGCAGGTGGATGTGTATAATGGGAACACAAGAAAATGTACAGTCTACTGGAAGGCAACAGGTCAGAAAACATCGCAACAGGTTGCAAAACGCTGCATGCGACTACGTCTTCCAGCCAAGGCGGTGATTACCGCGGGTAATCCATCCACCAACACCACGTTGTTGTGCCTCACGTCACAGTGCACCACGGCTTCGCGGGTGAACTTACCATGTGTGCTCGCTGCTATATGAATGGGTACTGCCTTTGCATCATGTACGAGTGCACTGTCATCTGGCGGCTGTACATGCATCCTTTGCGTTATGCACCGGAGGATCTGCGAAGTGTGCATATTTGAAGATCTACGAAACCAAGTAAAGTTCTCTTGCACGACTCAAATGGAAACGCCGATTAAGAGTCTAGCGGTCCGTGCACTCTGACGTCCCCACACAGGTGGCTGACACAGTAAGAGTTGAACACAAGCTCTGATTCACCGTAGAGAGCAGCGAACCGGACCAGTGATTTGGCAACAAGGACTCCACGAAATCCACACAATGCAGACACCACTTTGGGCAGAAAGTGGCTATATGAAAACTGGAAAGTTTGAGAAGTTTTCGTAAATTTTGCCGTCCACCACTCCTATTAACTCCACTGGACCAATGTACGACAGGAACTGCTTCCGTTAAAGAATCTCCCTTGACACTTTCCAAGACAGAAGTGGGTGCAGGTGGACGTTTGTCTAGATTCTCAAGTTCACATCACAACCATCGCTTACCTTGAAAGTGTTGCAGAACTGGAGGAATCAGTTGTCAACCAATTCTATCTATCGAATCACAAAAATTCAGCTATCTCGTCAAACTATTTCGATATTAAATTAACGTAATTCCATGGCGTCCTTGATAGGAATCTTTCAAGCATTAAAACAGAATAATTCCCACAGCACAATAAGCATATTTTACTTTCCATGAATATCACGTCCACTATCGTTCAGATGATATTCCAAATTCACATATTAACGGTATACCAACGACAGCTTTGGCGGGTAACTCGAAATATGGTTTAAATTTCCTTGGTGTCATTGTCTATTCATATTTTTGCTATCTTGGTGCCCGGTGCATTAAAAAATTATACACGATCACTGCTATTCTTTGTCGAATAGCATAACTCATTGAGTATTGTATTATTCGTTTTCGATATTATCCGTATTAATTGTGTATTAGCTTTTTTGTCCTTGATAGTATCCGTATTATTTTCTAGCATCGTGTTTCCTTTCCATTAACAACTGTCATATTTACTCACAGACCATAACACAATGACACGCACAAGATCCAGCAGCATCGATGGATCAGAGGTATCGAGTGCTTGTGGTCGTTTCGGCTGCCGCATGACTGTTCAGAACGGTATGCAGTGCCAGACGTGCCTACACTGGTACCACTTTAAGTGTACTGGCCTCAGAGAGGACCAGTGCGCCTTGCTCACTTCTTCAAAGAGGCCATTTATCTGTATGAGCTGTCTCTTCCGAGATAGCTGCACCTCACTGGAGGCCACGTTAGATCCTCTACTCGCCACCCCGAACAAGCAGAAGTCAGGCGCGTGCAAGTGTGGCTATAAGGCGTCCAAAGATGTAAGTGCACAGATAGCCACGGTAGAAAAAGCCCTGAATGATACTCAGAGAACTTTATCTGACATGAAGTCAGAACTGAGCTCGTTGAATGAGTACATTGCCCTGGCCCTTCCAGGCGCTGCAGCTGCTCGCAAGGCAGTGGCTTTGTCCACGGCTCAAATTGAGGAAGTTGCGACGAGCTTGAAGGACAGAGCACTCCGGGAGAAGAGGCTTGTTTTGTGGGGACGATTTCCGACTACACTCTCTCCAGGGGAACAAGCCAGAGCGGTGCTAAACGCTTGTTTCTCTCCAGAGTCTACAAAAATGGTTTCCGCCAGCAGACTTCGCTCCAAAGCTACCAAGAAGTCACTGGGACTCCTTGTGACGTTACCCGCTAAGATTAGCGCGGAGGAAGTACTGGAAAAGATGGTTGATCTAAAGACAAAGCACGTAAACCTCAGGGGAGTCTCTCTAGATCGCTCACTGCAGGAGCGGCAGAAGCGCTCTCAGCTTGCCAGAACAAGGTTATGCATCAAGGCTGACCCCAAACTCCAGGCTAGCGTTAAGGTCCTTATCCCTGATGTCAAGGGGACACCGGTGTCCTCGGACGAACCACCCCAAGCACACACTTCAGAGGCCACTGCCCCCATCTCACTGGAAAGTCAAGCGCCTGTAGATATGCAGGGGGCCGGTAAAACAGATCCCAAAGGTGCTAAGGACCACCAATCTTCTAGACCCCCAATCATCTCACACAAAAAACGGCCCAAAAAAAATATTTTATTCCTAAGCTTTACAGCCCAGTGAGTCTGCTGGGATCCCCTCCTGCGTCAAAAATGGTCCAAAAAAGTGTCATTCCGATGGCTCTCCCCCCGGCTACATCGGGGCCATTTCGTCCTATACTCTCTTCCCATCTACAACTTTATCCAAATTTTCGAGGGTGCAAAACCGCAAATCACCCTCCGAAAGCTCTGAAAGCAAGAGCGGTCCGAAAGTCATTGACCTTGGGCCAAGAGAAGCGGACGAAGCGTCCAACAGGGACGCTCACTTATGCCCAGGCTGTGATGAAACGGCCACCACCCCCCAAGAGGGCTCACAGAACTACGCCGCCAGTTGCACAACCCCCCTCACTACTGAGGCTACTTTCCCAAGCTTTCCCTCGTGCACTTCTGTCTCTTTTTGCACCCAGCCAAACGAAGAAGTAGCCTTAAAGTGCGTGTACACCAACTGTCTGAGCCTTCTGAACAAACTACCAGAAATCAGACAGCTGGTCCACGACACTAGCCCTCACATTCTTGCATTAACAGAGACCTGGCTTTCCGCGGATATCAGTGATAATGAACTGCATGTCCCTGGTTACTCTTTATACCGGACGGACTCCTCCCGTGGACGCATGGGAGGCTGCGCCGTTTTCCTAAGCCAGAAGCTCCCAGTGCCAGCTGTCGTAGGGGAATTTACCTTCCCAGAGAAATGCGACACGCTCTGGATTAAACTCCAACTTCGCAAACGTGACACGCTTCTTACCGGTGTTGTGTACCGCTCGCCGTCATGCAGTGCATCCGATGACGAAGCCATCCTTGCTACCTTAGACAGACTCACGTCTGCCCAGCGTTTCTCCCATCTTCTTATTATGGGTGACTTCAACGCACCCAAACTCAACTCTATGGCGGCTTCTCATGAGGACTGTGGCTGCGGGTTCTCGAAGTCCTTGGCAATGTTGATCCATGAGAAAGCCTGGACACAGCATGTCGATCTACCTACAAGGCACCGTCCAGGACAGACACCCTCCTTGCTCGATCTGGTCATTACGAACGAGGCTCACCTGGTAGATAGGGTGGTCATCAAACCGCCGCTAGGGCATAGTGACCATATGCTACTAAACTTTGACTTTATCTGTTACTGGCTCCAAAACGCTGTAACAAAGACTTCATTCCGAAACTTCCAAAACGCAGACTTTAACGCACTAAGGACGTTCTTAAGCACACTCAGCCTCACATCCGACTCAGTGAACTTGAACTACCTTTCCTTTAAAGCTGCCATTCACGAAGCCGATGAGGCATTTGTTCCTCGAAAACTATTGAAGTTCTCCTCTCGTGCACCGCTTCCGCGGAACATACGCCGCCTTCTTGAATTACGTTCTCGTCTATTCTCTAAACAGAAGCTAACGGATAGGCCAGAGGATCTAGAGGCCTTTCGCTCTGTACGAAACAGGTGCAAGCGGGAAATCCGGCAACACACCCAACACGTACAGTCGAAAATCCTACAAATAGCTCACGAGAATAAGAATTTTCTTTTCAAGTATATACGACGCCAGAGAAAAACTAAGCCCTCAGCGCTTTCTCTGCGGCTTCCCGACGGGGAAACCTCCTCCAACCCCCAAGTGGTTGCCGAGATGTTCAGGGAATACTACTCATCAGTCTACAATGTGGATCTGCCAAACTGGCATCCAATTCTCCCGCAGAGGCACTTCCAACAACCCATCCTGACAGCTGACTTTTCTGTGTCTGACGTTCAGGACCTCTTGCTTAAGATCAATCCTTATAGTGCCATGGGACCAGACAAGATCCATCCCCGGATCCTCAAAGAAGCGGCCGTCAGTTTGGCGATGCCTCTCTTCGATCTGTTTAAACAGACACTTCGGACAGGCACTCTTCCGGAGGCATGGAAAGAGGCCAATGTCTCACCTATATTTAAAACAGGCGATCGTCATTCTCCTGCTAGTTATCGACCGATCAGCCTTACCAGCATCCCATGCAAGATAATGGAGCGACTGTTAAAACGCACTATCTTTAAGCATTTCTTCTCAAATAACCTCTTCTCTTCGACCCAGCATGGCTTTCTTCCTGAGCGGTCATGCATAACTAATATGTTAATCTTCATGGATAGCCTAACAGAGGCCAAAGACAATGGTCATATCTCGGACGCTATCTTCTTCGACTTTGCCAAAGCCTTCGACCGTGTCCCACACGGTCCTCTGCTGCACAAACTAGAAGCCTATGGGATCCAAGGAGAAGTTCTCCGCTGGATAACCTCCTTTCTTGGTAACAGGACTTTCAGAGTAAAAACCGGTTCAGGCCTTTCGTCCCCATCCCCAGTCTCTGTGGGGGTCCCTCAAGGATCGGTACTTGGTCCATTGTTGTTTCTTATTTACATCAATGATCTCCCCGATTTGATCTCTAGCAACGCTCTCCTTTATGCCGACGACTTAAAAATCTGGAACGCCTGTGACCCCAGTGCATTGCAGATTGACCTTGATCGTATTAAGTGCTGGTCAGAGGATTGGAGTCTCCCTCTAAACGACAGTAAGTGTGCGCACATGTCACTCGGAGGAGACTCTGGGAACCTATTCGTGATACATGGTGCACAAAGTGTAGTAGGTATCACGAAAGTAGACCTCAAAAAAGACCTAGGGATCTGGCTATCGTCTGGGTTGTCCTTCTCTTATCATCACCAGCTGGCCGCAAAAAGGGGTCTCATGACTCTCGGGATGATCAAACGAACCTTCCCCCGGATTGACAAGCGCGCCTTTCACACGCTTTACAGAGTCTACATAAGACCATTGCTCGAGTATGCCAATCAAGTCGTCTACACCGGTTTGAAGAAGGACATACTCGCCATTGAACGTGTCCAGCGAGTGGCCACCAAAATGGTCACTGGCTTGCGGCATCTATCCTACGAGTCTCGCCTTGAAATTCTCGATCTTTATCCACTTGAGTTTCGTAGACTCCGCGGCGACTTAATTCTTACACATTTTCTCTTTAGCACAGGACTTGTGCAACAATTCTTTACCCTAGTAAGTGATAACAGTCGAAGAGGCCACGACAAGAAGCTCTATAAGCTTCGACCTCGGACCTTCCTAAGACAACAGTTCTTCTCTTATAGGGTTATCAACTACTGGAACGACCTACCACTAGAGATTGTTAGCTGCTCTTCTAAAGACCGTCTCAAAGTGTTATTGGATTCCCACCTACTTAATAAACCGTTAAATTAATAATTTATCCTGTTTTGCTAGATTATTATTTTACTCTGTTCTTGGTACTTTCTGTAACCCCCAAGAGCGGTGCTACACCCCGTTTTCAATGACTGCCTTTCAGGTCAACAGAAAACCGCCGGACATCGAAACGAACAAACTGACTGGATCCGGGTAGATTGGGCCCCCAGCCTCGAACCCGTGTACAAATCGCTGAATCGCTGAATCCTGTGGATAATTTTAAGCTCTAGTGAGCTACAATCAAGAAGTTAACCTTAGTATACCTGTGTCTTCTCAGGCCGTTAAAAATAACCTCTGAAGTTTTGAACTGTGGGCTTTCTGCTGGTTGTAACCAGTAACAGAAAAGATCGAAGTTTAGCAGAGAGTGGTCACTGTGTTCCTTCCGGTGACTTAAAAACTGGTCACGAAAATAGCCACCGGCAGGTTGGAAGTGGTAGCACGCGCTCGTCCGAATGTGAGGCCCTTGAATCTCATCAAGATGTAGTGATTGTTCGGGCTCATTGGCGTGGACAGTGCTATTTGTCTGAGTTGTGTGTGAAGTGTTGACAACAAACGAGTTAGATCAGTCAATGCTGCGAGGAATCTCTATGTCGTTGATGTCTTACAACGCGATTGGTTATTTAAAAGATGTAGGCAACTTGATATCAGTTGTTTGCGTTTACATGTGAGGGTTCTAAAAATGAGCCGCAATGCACTTGTGATTGTCAGGCACGTGTCTGACAATCGTAATGTTATGAGTACATTATTGACGGATGAAGTGGCGAAAACCATAAACTGGAGGGGAGTAAACAATCGCGTCTCCTTTGCCTCCTCACTCCTGGCCGCAGCCATCGTTGGTATGTTCGATCACCAGAAATCATCACTTGTTAAATGTGGAATCCATCATGAAGAAGGCTTACCCCAGTGTTTCGCACGCCGACGTCAAGGGAACCATTCAAGAGTGGATTCAGGTGGTCAGATTGCGGGCAACGAAAGAAGCTGACGATCTCGTTACCGACATTTTTGCACTGTAATTCTAATTACGTACTCGTCAAAGTTATACAGATGTTGCTATAAAAATTGCACTTACTATAACGTATGAATATTTATGTGCCTTCTACATCGTTTCTTGTGAATTGGAACATTGATTCGTCGTTATTGTGCGAGATTAGATCTCCATTTAACGCTACTGAGCTCCGTAGGAAAACAGATAATGTGCGGCATATGATAAAATCGCTTAATGGGGCTGCGCGCATGTTTTCTTCTACCGTTCCCTGAGTGTTCCCAAAGTGTCTAGTTAGAACACTCAGGGATCACTCGCGGAACGTCCAGGGGACGGTTGTGCTACTAGGGCAATCACTGATGTGTTGCTGACAGTGATCGGAATATTCTCGGTGTAGTCTTCCTTCCTTCCTTCAATATGCCTCAATTCTTTCCTCTCTAAAAGGAAGTTCCCTAGGATACGTCGCGAGATTTCTTACTTGAGCCCACTCACGAGCAAGTAGTCATACTTGAATAAGGTGCAAACAAAGAAAGCACCTAAATGACACGCTAGTGTGCAAGTGGCACAAAGTGTTGTTATTAGTTGCCAAAGAGGACATACCCCTCGGACAGTCTATCGAGTGATTACCATTCAAAACGCTGGGATAGTGAACTAATTGTGTGGGAACTGGTATGGGAAGCGTTCTCTCAGTTAGTTATGCGTATACTTAATGAGCAAAAAAAGCAAGGGATGGCAGACGGCCCACAATATTTCAAGAAAAACGGTTATTCGTAGAATGGAGATAAAAAGGGATAGGGGGATAAGAAAAGAAAGTTACAATGATGCACACGAGGCTGGCAACACGGGCGCCATTGGTTTCTACTCTGCCATATCAGAAAACGTCCTCAAACGAACGTGTTTCGTGTGTTGGAACCAATCCAACGGGTTACTACCCAGTCACTACTGGGCATCGAAAACCGATCGCCTGTGCGCTTTCAACGATTCCGTCACCGATCTGGTCAGTGCCTTTAGCCACAGGGTTTCTAGACTAGCACATATTGTACCCTTATGATGAAGCGGCTGACAGAGATCAAAGATGTGCTACTGAGCTAGAATCCTGGAGCCGTGTTTCAGCAAGACAGCAGGTATCGATGGCGAGGTTTCCCAGTTAGTCGCAGGAGCTGGTGACCTATTTGCGTAAATGTTCGGACATTAAATTTGGTAGGCTTAAATAGTGTTGGAGGTGACGAGTATGGTTTTGTTTCCTTCAGCCAAAGGAGCATTGGTGTTTGACGAACTATTATTTTCTTTATGGCTTCCGTCGCGAGTGGCAAATGATGTAAGTGTCTGGTGTGTCTGACGGGATTGGGATGTCAGCAAACAGAGTTGTTTGAAAGAAGAGGAGGAAAGGAGGCAAACTTGTTTGACGTGGTAAAATGTGACATAGGAGCAAACATGACCGCCGACACCTCGGCCAAAGAGTTTTGCCAAGAAGGCCAGATAAAATCTATAATCAGTGTGCGTTTGTAAGTTGATCACTGTAGAGGCTGTAGAAGAGGAGTGGCAGGGGGTCTTCATCCGGAGTCTTCGGTTCAAAAGATACGTAATCCACAGGACAGTGGGGCGATGTACGGAGTTGACAGCCTTATAAGAGCCGTTAACCAGCCGTGATTTGGTTCTTATGTTCTTCGGATAGAGTCCATCAACTCAAGATTCCCACTGCATCCTGAGGTTGCGACGGAAACATCGCGGCAGTTCGTGGTGGGTATGACGTGCTAGATCTGTCCAGTCAGGGAGTCTATGACCGACAGGACTGTTGAGAGACATGCCTTCTGTTGCCGGGGACGGCGACTAAATTGGTTCATGACCCTTCGTATAGGGGTCAGCCATTCAACTTACGCGACACACCTTGCCTACTCGTTGCAGCCGGTGGTTCGCACGCCTTCCACGAGATCTGTTCATGGTTGGCAAGTACTGAAAATGACAGTACACCATACGGACAGTATGCTGTCCGGAACTCGTGCCCTCATTGAGGCGACTGATACCTTTATGGCGGGGTGCCGCACGCCTTGTTGTAACACCGTCAACCGTAAGTCTGCCACGCTCTAGTAATACTACCACTTGGTGTTCTTGACTGCTTAGTTGCCGTAAGAACCCCCCGCTTATTTCGCATTTAACTCCCACGTCGAAAGTTGCTCCTCAGTTCGCAACCCGGTGGTGCACCTGGAGGCGTTGAGCTATTCCACCCGTTTACCCGGGTGCTTCATAGGTAACGTAACTGTCCATTTGCCGTTTGTTACGTATGTTCACTGTAGTTTGTTTTTGTTTCTGAGCACTCCCCTCCCACTTTCAGATCTGTTCATCGCGCTAGGAAATTCATCTCTCTCTAGAGTCAATGGGTGACTTGAAACTCCTCAAACCGATCGCTTTATTCGAAAAGTTGTTCGAGACCAAAGTTCGTTTGGATGACCGTGGCCTACTGGAACACGCACCTTTATACGCAAACGTTAATGTATTGGCTTCTTGTCATGGTTCTTCTTTTGTTCGTATCGGACAAACACAGGTTCTCTGCGGCGTTCAGGTAAGTGTAGTGTCATGTCACTGTAGATTTCTTTCCAGGTAAAAGTTCTTCCAGAGCAAGTGAATGCAGGGCGTATCGTGTGTAACGTGGAGATTGGTGGGCTTGCTAATCGTGCTACACGTCTTGGGTCTGGCGTGTCCAAAGAAGCTCAGTCATTATCCGCCAAATTACAGCGTGTCATAGATGGTGTCGTTTGTCCAAATAGTGCTGATCAACTGCACATTTATTCAGACTTGGGACATGTACGGCCGGTTGCTTCATATGTCTTAAAATTAGATGCTTTTGTGTTGCACGACGATGGGTATCTTTTAGATGCATGTCTGCCTGCAGCTATTTTGGCTCTAAGCTCAGCGCACTGGCCTAGGCTAGTGGCCACAACCGTTGATCGCCGAAATTGCACATGTGTGGAGTATTATAGGAAAATCGTACCGGACGAACTGGTCTCATTGAAATTGTCTACATTTTCCATTCCGGCAACATTTCTTCTTCTTCCTTTGTCCGTATCAAAAAGTGGCCATCGTTGTTCTGTTGTTTTGCAACCGACAAAACGAGAAATGGGCCTCTGGGATGCGGACGCGGGTTGTCTTCAGCTGATTGTCACTCCGACTGGGCGAGTGGTTGATCTTTGCATGACGCATGCGTTCCTACCTGGTCTGTTTTCACACGTGCTTCCTCCTGCAGCACAGACAGAAGCAGACGTCTGGAAATGTATATTTGACAGCACCTCAAAATATGCGCAGGCAGTTAAATCTGTCATGGATATTGCTTTGGAAACTGCGGGAACTGTATGATGGTTCGAAAAAA
>QNGE01005899.1:0-37490 GCA_008508345.1 Paragonimus westermani
TAAGCATATAACTTGTATTATTAATAACTAGTGTGTCATGCTATGTCTGTCGTTGTTTCGCATCTAACCAAAGCCCTGACATATCACAGCTGGGTCTCATCTAATACCTTAGAATTGTAAAAATTTGACAGCCCGTTACGCCTTAACAGGTAAATAAGTTGAGTACAATGAATGAATCACTTGTAGATTATGTTGTTTTTATATACCCAATTAACAGGTTCGTTTAGCTAATTCCGGATGTATGATGCGGTTCAGCCACCTCATGAAACACTGCTGGCATTCACGCTCAGTTGTGATGTCGTCTACATTAAATCATCATCATGGATTTCCTATAGGTTCAAACAACACAGGTACGCGACAGGATCATTTTCGGGTGCACACACCATTTGTTGTATCAGTGAGTGCAGACGCTCTGCTTCGAATAACACCAAAACCAGAAAAGCATATGTAGATAGACGTGGAAATGTTTCTCGGGAAACTCATCATTATGAGCAGCCAATTGAATTCTTATCAGGACTGGCAAAATACAAATTCAATGCTCATTCTGATATGTAAATCCGATAGTTTAAAGTAATGTTGACAACAGTGTATACTGAAGAATTTCTCAAATCGGATTATGCGAGTTCTGTATTGGTTTTTCAAGTCATTGTTTCTGTTCCAAGTATTGGCTCCTGCTAATACGTTAGAACCGTTCAACAACGGATAAAGTCATTCTGTTCGCATCTGATAACTTTTCTTTTGTGACCTAAGCGTGTACGTTACATATCATGAAGCGAAGTAGAATAGTCAAATATGATCTCGTCAGATTTGTAAAAAATATCAGTCAGATGACTCAGCTAGAGGTATGGGACAAATACAGCGATAGACAAGAACAAATTGTTGTATCGAAACTGAAACTTTCTAGACCAAAAGAGAACACAGTTAGGATACAGATTAAAAATTAAAGTTTTAATTCATAAGTGATCAATCTGTTCGAGTGAAGTGAACGAGACTGACGAATGTTCACCGGATAATGCTGTACTTGATAGCGGTACACGGTGAGTAGGTACGAAATACGGCAAGTCAGCAAAATCCATCCAGACTCATTATCAGTTACTTTCATCTCGACAATAAACTGCTTCTGTGAAGCAATTAGAAACTGAAGTGAAAACGAGGGGCAGCAGTTGTATCCATCCCATTTCAAAGCAAAATAAATCACTGACCAGTTTGGCATGCACACAATAGGATTCACTGTGTGACCTGTGCGCCGCATTTCCGTGTGTATTGAACTAATTACTCGATCAGACTCTAACTTCAGTGGCTCGTGCGTTCTATGTACAAATGTTCGCATGCCTTGGGTTTAAGCCAACTTACAGGCGTCCATATGCAAGCACTTCCATAGGTAGCCTTGGAGTAAACGTCACTTGTCGCCTAGGTGTATGTTACCGCACAAACTTCCTTTGAACTGTGTTTTGTGTGTACCTAGCCGTTCCAGTTGAATATCACTGTATTATGGTTGAAGTATCACCCCATAGTAAGTTACTTTGCAACAAATACGTTTGCGTGATATGTTAACAAAGTGACGCACAAAATGAGGACAATACGTTTGAGTTAATCAGGTGGCGACCCGCTTTTCTACGGTTGTGATGCAATCACTTCACTGTCATAAGCCATACATGACAAATCACCACTTATACGTACTTGATCAAATGTGTAAAAATGCACATATCTTCATGTCGATCTAGACCTGGATGGTAATCCTCCCTTTCTTTTTTTATTCATCCAGAAGCCTAAAGACTATGGTATCATTAACGTGTTACTGACTCTGATTTTTGACTGTCAATTATGTACTGTCATTCTTGTGAACACCCACTGATGAAACTTTCTCAGCTTTATTTCAACTGCGTCTGTCATAACACTTATTTCTGTTTTGATCGACGTTACGTCTAAACTGCCCCCCACCTCATACAGTGTCAAAGAGTTGCATCATCTTCAGGTTGCTTATCACTGCAAATGATCTTATTACATCCGACTAATTCGGCCTTTGTACGCCAAGTAAATGCATGAACGATGGCCTGACCAATCTAGACATTGTCGTTACACTCACCTAACATATAAAAATTGCAATAGAGTTTCATGAAATTTATATGATATAAACGATCCCGTGTGTTAACGTTAAGCTTTTCAAATAATTCCGATGCGTTTCTGACTCTAAAAATATGTATAATTCGTTGCATTTTTTGCTAATAAATAATACGAGTCGTTTTAAGTGCTCAGTAGATAGTTTTGGTGGTTAGCAAGCTGTATTTGAATTTTTGGACGTTATTCCGATTAACTTCGTTTCATGTGACCGAGAAAATATATCGCTGTACGTTGAACCAGATCAGGTTATGTTGGATCTCCGTAAGATGTTATAATGATTGATCGCCTATATCGTTATATGTAGCTTCTTTGTATTTTTTTTCTGTGGATCTGTAGTCAGAACCTCAACCTAACGCCTCAGATCAAGTGAAAATGGCCAGGTTGCGCGTAGAAATGACAAGGAAAGTCGGTGTAACAAATAACAATTTGGATCCAGCCACCATAACGACCCATTTCAGCCAAATCGTATTGCGGCCCGGCGAAAGTTCCAGAGGTTTCATATATATACATCTATATATATATATATGTCTAGATGCAAAAGGCAAACACCAAGTGCTTATTGTGACGTTTCAAATCTACACACTGAGATCCGTCGTCAAACAAACTGATGACGGAAAAATTACACATCCGTTACTGGCACATCAACATGTTTGTCTATCGCTCGTTTCCCTCGTGTTTGTATGGTCAATAGACTGTGGTGAATGTCGAGATCAGTGTCTGTTGTAACCATTGTTAGAGAGGATTGATTACAGGACTAGCAGTTCTTGCCTCCCTTTTACTAACCCGATCACCTTGGCCTCAGTTACTTTGACCTCCTGCCTGTGGTTGTGCAGCGTTGCTAAAGGTGTGGCTTCTGGTCTGCTCGTCTCAGTGCTCAGTGATGTTATTGTCAACGTGTTCTCAACTACCTACCAACTTCGTCTGTGTAAACTTTGTTACAGTCTTGGCAAGGAATAGGGTGTATTACACACGCTTGGTCATACTCTTCAACTGGATCTTTGATTCTGTAAAGTTTATCTCGAGGGCTTTTTGTTGTCTTGTGAGTGATTTTCACCCCAGATTTTTTCATGACGCGCTCAATTACCTCCGAGATTCCGTCTACATAAGCAAAGTGGTGAATGTCTCTCGTGTAGTTAGAAACAACAGTTGGTCGGTTTCTGATGCCGACATTCATGAATGGTCTGGGCTAGCTGTTTGACGTGGATAACTTATACGAGTATTCCGATTCCACTTTTTGTAGTTCAGGCGTAATACGGTGGGTGGCTACTCTACTAAGTAAGGTTCGCACACAAGGGTTGTTATGTGTGAAAAGGTAGTTAATATTGAACTACACCATAATGTCGGTGATTGTTGGTTTGCGATATACGGTCGTCACTATGGTTCTGTCATATTGTTTTAATAATAGTACATCCAGAGATGGCACTAGTGCGTTGGTTTCTGTATCATTGGGAGTTGGAGTTCCAGGAATGTATTATTGATGGCCTCATGGAAAATGTCGATCTCCGCACGTTTGGTGACAACAAACTTATCACCCACGTATCTCAGCCACACTCTTGGACGGTACTTCTGGAAAGCCGTTTTTTCAAAGGATTGCATAACGACTTCAGCACGCGGTCCTGACAAAGGTAATCCCATTGGTTTTCCTTGTTGTTGCTGACACACTGTATCTCCGGAATGTAAGTAGGTTTCTACGCAAAGTTGTGCTAGATATACGGTGTTGGATGTAGAAAATCGGGTGTGTTCTTGCCATTGTACGTTATTCCGCAACATACTGGCCGGTGCTTTTAATGCTAGTCTGTTCGGAATGTAAGTGAACACCGAGCGGACATCAAACGATAACATTATCTCCTCATTTTCTAAATTCAGGCCCCGCACCTTTTTGAACAAGCAAAGGACACTGCTAGTTAATAAGTTGAAGCTCCTCTGGTTGAAACGACCTGTCTCAAGGGTATGTTTTGTTTGTGTATTTTAGTCAGTCTGCAGAATGTCAGAATGGGATTTTTAGTACGCCTGAGTTCCTTCAGCATGCACTCACTGACGTTATTTTGTCTTCTGAGGGTCAGCATATATATATATACTAGTAGGCTTGATAGAAAACCTGAAGTAAATGTGAGCATGGACAATGCCTAACTCTTGATTTTACTTTTGTTACCAGACTTGCCAGAGATGTTCGCACGCAGAGAAGTTCGTTAGTTTGCGTTTTTCCCACTTCCAGTTCAAATGAGTAAGAAAACAAGCCTAATTATTAGCATCCAGGGCTTATTTCTCCATGATTATTCCTCCTCTCTATTCAGATGAACAGTAGCTTATTACATATTCTGACAGTCAGATGTATTCCTGACAATTGGGTCATGTCCATTCTGCACCCAATAGCACATCATCCGGTAAACTGGCCTCAGATTCACGACCGCAGAAGAAACTTCCTTCGGTTCACTGCCTCACTGTTACCAACAGTGAACCCTGTCTGCATTGTATGCTTTGGCTGAAAGCCCAAACTGATGTTACAGCTATAACCGAATGTGGCCGATGCCCAAGCTTCATTCGTTGTTTATTTCCAAATGAGTAGTGGCTAACATCGTTAGTCAAAAGTGTAGGAACAGTTTGGAAACTTTAGTCGCTGCAGGTTATGTGGTAACTAAAACTTCCACATATTCCTAGTACGTTGTCAGCGGATTACCTACAGATGAGTGCTAGCTGGGATCTACTCAGGATAGATGCGGAAAGCCTGGTTTACCACGTGTTTATTGTGTCCGTAGTTTAATCAATGGACTTCACTATTTTTACGGTTTATAAATAGCAGAAGTTAGTTGTCATGCGCCACGAAAAGTGAAACTTCAGATGGGTTGTACATACCATAATCTGCAACACCTCATACTATTATCATGCAACACCGGAATACGTTTAATGCCGGTTACAGACCAACAATCAGCCTGCTACTGAAAAGTTTGGTGACTGCCTAATGGAAGTTTCTATGTAGTTCCGTGATCCAACTTGTAATAAGTTCACAACCAATCTGGGATGGATTCATTAAGACTGTCATCTTGAATGACTTTTTGGGACAGGGTGGATGAACATTCTAAAGTTCGTGTTTCTAAGAAAACGGCATTGTATTTTAGTGTCTGTCGTCGCAGTGGTCTCATTTCTTTGCACAAAATCGTAGATGGTATGAATTGTCAGCCTCAGTTAATGAAATGGAACTGGGCATTTTTGGCTCGCACACCTTATCGAACAGACTGTACATCTGCAGAGTTCCACTTTAACTTTCAACTGAAACTTTTGCTTCTGACTAAGTCAGTCTGAATGTGCCAACAGCTTTTAACTTTCTAAAAATGTCATTCACAATTTTGACTTGATACAGTTTGTTTTGTTGATCGCATTAGGTTCCTACGTTCATCAACAATCTCATAATATAGTTTGGCGTATGAAATAACGTTCATATAAATCAACAGTGAATAAAAAATTGAATAGTGGTGAATAACATCAAGTTGTGAGCTTACAACAGTCCATTTGTTTTGCCAGCTTTACTGAAGAGGTCTGATTTACTATGGGGTTAGATAGCGTATTCAAGAGTGTACAGCGTCCAAGTTAGAAGACATCTACTTATACAGTAACCTGGTAATTTGAGACTCATGTTCAGAAAAATGACCCATTAATCTATCATTTTTGATCACTGCCAAGATGTTGACTAACGTGTGGCCGAATGTGTGTTATAACTGAGTCTTTTCTTATTGTTCTGTAGTTTATTGAGAACCGACACAGTGTTGTCATTGATCCACCTAATGGTGCCTTCTGAGCAGAATGACTTTGCTAATAGCCGGTTTCTGGATGTTCTTGAAAAGAGCCGTGATTCTCCGTTATAAACGACAGTTTCGTGTTTGGTTTTACATTGCTTTGTAAAAAGGGACTATTGCATTATGATAAATGTTTCAGGCTCAAAGCGTCCACTAGTTTATAAGAACTTCTGAACCCAGAAAGAACGGGTTCTTTGCGTAAGAACTTAGCGTTACATAGGATTTACTTGTTTGTTTCTGTTAGTTATTCTGTGTTTTTTTGTAGTAACGGCCATACTTTGTGTTCAGTCAAACTCGATAGACGGATGCTGCATACACAATCAAGGTTATTGCCCTACTAATCTAACAAACATACGAGCAACGGACGCACACGTACTGCACCGACTAGGTTAAAAGGAGCGACCGAAAAACAAAAACACCCTTCATATCGGTTGGTGAACTAACCAATATACGTGAAACTGCACAAAGATTGTTCCTACTTTAGGCAACAAGTAATTTGCGAATTGGTGAGGTAATCACTTAACGCGGTAGTTCACGATAGTAACTCGGGTAATTACTTCAGGTGGCAAACTAACTGGAAATCACTGGTATGAAGCTGAATTAGTTAGGCATGTTTGAACGGCTGCCTCTCGTCTGAAATTGGTTTTTGCAGAATTTTTTCAAGATAGTGCATGCGGCAATCATCTGAATGGTATTTTGTATTTTATGACATTGTTTCTGATGATTATCAAAAGGCAAAAACTGGCATCATTTATCTATGAAGATTTCAACATGGACCCATCAAGAATTGTGTAATAAATCTGTTTAGAGCGAAATAACTTGGCGTAATCAATAAAATACATGTTTTGTCGAGCTGTACTTATTACCCCAAAATTAGATGATTTCTTTCATGACTATTAATGATTCATTTTATGGTCCAGAAATAATCTGCTCCGCAGTAAATGGTAAAAGCATCAATCTTACACAAACTTGAAACGCAATGTGATTGTTTCCACTCGGTTAAATTTAAAAAGATGTAATGTAGTGTGAGAACTTACCCATCATGACTGAGGAGCTGAGGGATCACGCTAGCAGCTCACGGTTTGTCTACACCTGCAGTTATATTTGTAAACTTCTTCTGCCTGACACTGATTTCAGGTTGGCTGTGGATTCAATATTACTATGCTGTTGAAGACGGTAGTTTACACAAACGAACCCGGAATCACCAACAGCCAAACCGGTGAAACAAACCGCTCAATCGGCCGAACAACTGAACAGCCGACTAGCCGACGAATAAACCAACCGCAAACCAAGTATACATACGCACTTAAAGGGGCAGACACAAACGCACAAACGGCCGACCCGTTTTGTGGACGGACTGTGTTTAGTGCTTTACCATTCTTGTCGTGACCTTGAAACGGAAGCAAGCGCGCCGTTTGCAACGACCGTCACGTGGCTGTATTGGAAGAGTGGGTGAAATTGGGATATTGGCATCTCCGTGGGCGTAAAGATAGATCGGCTCCAATGAATGCTATTGGTCTATTTCAGAACCAAGGAAAGAAGCAGAATCTAGTCCGGTAAAATTAAGAAACTCTTCTGTGGTGGTTGTGAGCTTTCATATGAAAGATGAGGTAGGCGTATCGATTACCCATATCTCAAGGATGGAGAATAAATTTGAACCCATTCCTTACTATATCCATGCGTTGTTTTTGAACGTATGTGAAAAATTAACCGTCGCGTCAGACGCAGTGTGAATAATGTGGATGGTCTGAAACATCATTTTTGAACACGACACTCGTTGTTTCACCAATATTACGTTAGCTGATAATGTTGGAAACTGACTAACTGGCATAACGAAAATACACAAGTTCTTTCTCTACTCATTTACCCATGAACTTGCCATTTTCATGTTGAGTCGCGTGAACATTTTTTGTGAAACCGGTTTGTAGAGAATGTTTTGGTGATAGAAGCCACCTTAAACTGTGAAAACTGCTTGTATGTTTAGTAGGGATACGTAGACTAGTTTCTAAGCAAGAATTTTATTTGACCTTGCAGGAACCAGATTAAATTTGCGTGTAACTCGCAGTTGTCGCTCGGGAAAGAATTGCTGAAACTTTTTAGATAGGCTTTCTGGGTGAAGCAGTAACGCGTACCGTGAAAGTGACTTTCAGTCCGCTGTGTTTTATTACGTGGCACATTACACTTTGTATTAGAATTTTCTAGTAAATATGCCTCTAGGAGATGTGGAAACAAAAAACACTTGGTCATATAGTCCCTAATTTCAACCACGTTGCCGGTGAGCAATCCCGAGCATTTGGAAGTGGTGGACCGTTTGTGTTTAGGAATAGTGTTTTGATGTAGTAGTCATTATGGTCGCCCGATGGGATGATAAGCAACAGTCTGAACCACGGTCACCTCAACGATATGCAGTGTTGATGAACCACAGCCAGCAAACAAGACAGCTGCCTAAGCTTAGTTTGGTTCGAAGTTGACATTCTACCATAAAGTGAGAGCTAAACTAAACTGTGAATGTTTTTCGGTCTATACCAACCGATCCTCGGTTACTTTTTGGCGATGTTATAAGTCTCAAAAAGGAGAAGGTTTGCCAAATTCACAAATCTAGCGAGTGCTTGGTTTCCTCAGAGTTGCAACAACAGGGAGAGCCTATGAAGTTATAGAACATCCGTAATAAGTGTGTAACTACTGAATTCAAAAACAGAAGTCCTGGAACTTGACTTAATTTTAATCGGCAATCCTAAAAAACAGTGTTGGACGAATTATAAACACTGGTTTCACTTGGCGGCTTTTTTGGTGATGACCAACAGGTGGCTGGCGACAGATCAGTGCACCTGTTTGGTCACTGATTTGTACATTTTAACGTATTATGAGATTAACGTGGAAGAATTATCAGTGTACAAAGTGGGAAGTAGCAAGACAAAAACGTGTCAACGAGCTCACGAACGAACTTGTCCGTTGATTATAGAGATATGTTGTGCATCTGCTCTTTTTGCTGCAGATAGTCGTATGCACAAACGTGTTCAGTATGCATGAAACTGATCAAAACTGTATGCAAATGATTGTTTTAGCTCACACTATTAGAGTGACCGCTCTCTCCTTCACCGTCCGTTCTTTTCCAAACAGAAGTCTTCGTAATTACGTTTAAGTAATGTGGAGTGCAAACTCATGATCTAACTCACCAGTAATAAACAACTCGAAATGTGCCGTTTGCACCGAAAGAGGCATACTTGAAAACGACGGGAATCAGGATATAAAACTACCCGTTAGATTATTTTTTTATGTGAGCCCGTTGTGTAAGCCGCTTAGCCAAACCCTGTCTCCAACAGTTTAGAAGGTTTAGAACTTACACTTTTCAGAAAGAGTAATGAGTGAGAAAACCAAACCCGTTTATTTCATCCGTATGGTTCATCTTATCTTGTCTCAGCCACCTCACTTCGTGGACACGCATATAACAAGAGTTCTCATCTTACCACCTGTTACTCTGTTCTCGCACACACAACGTAGCCGTTGTGAAGCTACAACGAATCCAGAATTCCTTTGTTTCGAAATAACAGTGATGTTAATTCCCATAAACTAAGAATACAAAAACGATTGGGAAGATGTGTCAAGAGAAAACAAAACATTGGGCGTGATATGTGATACGGTTTCGAATATAGAAGACACTGTCAGTGAGCTTTAGACAAGACAATAAACTAAAGCTATATTTTCTAAATATATTACAAAAAAACTGAAACCGAGGAGGAACAGAAAGCCATTAGTTCAACATTCCAGTCAGGATCATCGACTTGTACAGGAAAAAATTAATCCAGTTAACTTGTTTATGACTCACGCAATATCTTCCATTATTGCAGTTAGGCTGACAACTCATTAGATTTCGACAACCTGCACAGTCACAAGTGCGCGCATCACAGCTACTCTGCGTCAGTGTGCGGCAACTCCAACGCAGGTATTCCACTTGCGTGCTGTGCGCTCAAACACACAGCCACGGAGTTTTTCCTTGAACTGTTGAACGTTCGTCCAGTGGGCACTCGTTCAGTTAGTTCACTCCAGATCCATTTCCTCCACTGATGTATAGCGGGAAAGACTTGCCTCATAAAAATTCTGGAAAAGCGGCGGTGGAGTATTGTTCGGAGAACCGTGGGTAAATCTGCCAAACTAGGCACAGAAGCTTTTATATATATATGTATATGTAATTACGCGTACATATCTGTATGTGATGCAACATAACCAGGTGAATCGATGTGACGAAGCGGAGCAAGAGAAGAACGAACAAAGATAATTTTGCCTCACCGATTATGTTGGATGCATCTGTGTCAAATATTCCTGAAAACAAATGGCAACTTTCGAACTAATACTTTTACTGAATGTACCGTATTTTCAAAGCACAAAACCATACAAAATTGGTTATTACACCCTTCACGATTCATGTTTACATGAACTTCCGCCTGAATCGGCGGAAGCAACTGAGCTACTGGATGCCTCTTCATCCTAACTCTCGGACGAGAAGACAGTACAATGCATCTGGAAAACCTTGATTTAGTAACGCGTTTCGTTTTACAGTTTGCCGCAGTAGGACATAACATTGAATTTACCTGAAAGCTAATCGATTTGGGTTCTGAAGGCTGCCTTTCTGATACCTGTGAGAATATCCAGAGTAAATTATGGTTCCTTTTAACACAACGCATGTGAATACGGCCACTTTAGATGTTCATATATATCAAGCATATACTCAGGTTCACGGACAACCTTCGAGTTAGTCTCCTAACCAGACTCTAGAATCTTTAAGTAAACAACCGGTGTATGTATTTGCTACCTGAAACTGAAGCTCAGTGTGCACACGTAACAAGCCTGCTGGTTATCTGAGAAGTAAGTAGTGTCGATGAAAATTGCCGTAGATGAACAACAAACTTCCATTGATTGAGCAACCGTTAGAAACTTTGTTTTACCTCAAAAGCGGATTTAAATATCATAAAAAGTTGAATTCTTGGACATATCCCAGCTCAGGTTCTTCACTGCAGATGACGTATTATCTGAAGTAGCTCATGAACACGTAAAAATGCCAACACAACCACAACGTCCGCCCTGTCATTTCAGTATTCTATCCATGAACCGTGCCTTGGCACCGAACACGGAAATTCTTAACATTAAGACCAAATGGTTACGTTCGACCCTTTACACATTTTACGTTGAGAAAACCTTTCTTTTGGCTGTCATTTGCTGACACATCTTGATTGTGTGAATACTGACAATTTCGAATGTGTAGGAACTAACATAAATTGAACGGATGTTAGACAGAGCTGAATGGGTTTATTCTCGGAAACAACCAATAGGTCACACGTATGCATTCTCATCATGAAAATCACATCGCAGATGGTTTTTATTTCGGATGCGTGTGTAATCAGATATCAGTGTATAATCATATATCAGCGGACTGTCGAAAAAAAGGAATTCATTTGGCAATTTACGAAAAACTCTGAAGACCAGAGTGACACGTTCCCCCCCCCCCAGTCAGTGAACATTAAGATGGCGATACACTTGAAGAAACTGCGTAATTTTGGAGACGATCAGAATCAGCCAACACTCGGTCAAACTGATCACTACATTTTGTCGCCTTACTGTTTTCATCTCAGTTGAGGTTTGGTGACAGTTAAAAACGCCACAGCCAAATTTACCGAGTGATCGGTAGTGAACATGATAACAGTTGATTCTGGTGCAGGCAAATACCGCATTCTCGTTCTTGCTGATGAAATTTTACCCCAAACTATGGAAAGCGTTTGAAATATTCTGTATTCAAAGTCCTTCCAGAACAGCTGGAGGCAATCACATGTTTACACGTGACGCTCAAGTCATATAGAAGAGGCCGTTCTGTTAAGTTCCTTTGGAGTGACAGTTCAGAATTCCAATTCTTTGTCGAGCGTTGACTCGAAATATGTTTTTATTTAGACATGAAACACTAGATTTAATGAGGTGTCAGTTGCAACAGACAGATAGGGAATAGTCGTTCCGTTTACACGGCAAGTGTTAACAGTGGGTTCGTTACAGAATGTAGCAACTGTTACACTCTAGACTTTTGGTTTACCGTCAACGAACAATTAATGCAACTGATAAACAGGACATGAGCACTTACATTTATGCAGAACAGGCTAGACAAACATGAGATACAGTGTTGACTTTCGGTAGAGATTGTGACGAACTATCTATGCTTGTCAAACAATCTTTCTGTGGCAGCAGGACTGACGTTGAATCTGACGGGAAGATTTTGCAATGAAGGTCGCAATAACATGACCGTTCATGGACGTTCAGCAAACGCCATGTTACATCGTCACAGATGCCAAATTTGGACTGCTACTCAGTCCCAGCAGATGGAGGAACAGAACCTGCCGATCACTGTAAAAGCTGCCACTATTGAAAATGGTAAGAAAGGCAACTTCTTGTAGAATGTCTTTCGAAGTAAAGAAACTCTGTTGCCTTAATTTCAACTTTGAATCCAAGCGCACATACCCGATCATCTGGTAAACTTACACTACACACTTTCGCTCTGCACTGAAACCGGATGTAAACTAGAGACCGATGAAAAAACCCACTGGATTTTCAGTGGCTGATTCGCACATAGACGGTGGATGACGAAGGTTTAAGGAATTTTACTTGATTCTGCTATTCGTGAGCATGTATCCGTTTTACATAAATATGGGCTATTAAGATAACCCAGAAGGATTTTGAATTTGACCTATGTAGAGAATAGTACGAAAGCTAGAGGCCAACAAGTTAACATTCAACTACTACAAGAAAAGTATACGTTTCACATCTGGGCGTTAAATTAAGGTTGGCGTTTATAACTTTGTGAGAAAAACAGTTGACGACTCGCAAGCTTTGGAGGAAACAGATAGTCCACAAGTGAAGGGTTGTACTACATTCCGTGTGTAGTACTCATTCGCAATAAATATGGTCCTTCTAGTTTACCCGCACTATCTTAAATTTGGAAGAGTTGAGTAACGACGTTTGTGCCAGGATAAGCCAAGAAATTAGACCTGGATACACCATAGCGTTCGCGATTTTTCCCACTTGGCACAACTAGAACTGACCATTTAGTCTACTTATACAAAACTGGAACTGTTATCAGAAGATCTCATTGCGGACGAGGGAATCGTGAAAAATCATTTATCGAGTAATGAAACAAACCTATGAGCTCATACATATCTCAAACGTGAGATCAAATGAGTGAGGTGCATCAGCATACAAAAGAGGTGAATTGTTCAAAGCCACAGTTCAGCGGAACGCTCCAATAGATGAACAAAAGCCGTATCAACACACACATATCTTACAAGAGGATATTTCATTCCGGTGTATTTAGTGAGAGAAGCAGCACACAAACAAAAGTTTCCGCAAAATTTGCGAAAATACTGGGCTCTTGGCTCCGACAGGCAGCCACAGGAATCGCGAGCCAGTTTTTTGCACTCAAGTCAAGTGAAAATATCTTAATTTTCACAGTTCATGTTTTGGCAATTTGTCCTGTTACTAGACATGCCAACGTTGTGAGCCGAAGACTCGGAGGACGTAAGGCTTGTTTATTTGGAAAACTAACACATGGGGTATGCGCTTCAACACGACAACAAACACTTTTTGCATATAAAATTGATCCTTGGACGTCACGATTGCAACGGGCGCCAATGCTCAGTTTCTCTATGCACCAAGAATTGTTTCATGTCAGGCTGCACTCTGATGTCTCATCATGTATTTTTCCCTCTGTTACTTCAAAGTCAAAATCCACGCTCCTACCTGGCTGATGTTAGTGAGAGTAGTATAGTGCGATCGCTCGGTCCCACCACACTATCCCTCCCGGAAAGTTTAACCCAACTGCGGCAGAAGCTGTTCAGATTCTCTATCTATCCTCGACGACCTGCGTTCCAGCCTCAGTGATGTTGATGCACTCGGTGTGCTCTCTTTTCTGGTCGAGGTCAAATACACTGGGCCGCGACATTCCACTACTACATACGGTCCCTTTCATCTTACATTGAAATTACCACATCCCGGTCCTCCTGTGCGTGGACTCCGCCAGTTTCTGTACCCTACCCGCGAACGAGCTTCATACACAGCATATCGACCCGATAACTCCGCAGTCAACTACTACTGGGTAACTTCTGCGCCTGTCGGATTCTGGTTGGCTGATCCCAGAACTTTTGATAATTCACGCGTGCCCATCCATCGTTCACCTCATGAACTAACTTCCCGGTCGACGGGCAAACCTGACACGCGCCTATACATTAGCTCGAACGACGTTACTTCTTGTGGCGAACAGCAGTGGACTAACGAAATCAATAATGGCGTTCCCTCCCAGCATCCAAATTTCACTGCCAGCTACTCATTGATTGTGCAACTGTTTCTGTCCCTCAGTCCGCTTGACTGAGGACGGCATGGTGTTGTCCGAATCTTCCTGATTCCAAGGGCTCCATACAATTCCAGAACTCTTCACTTTCAGAGCAGGGGTCTTGGTCAGTCAACATGCTTTGCGGTATTCCGTCATTTTTAACGATGTGTTTCGTCACCGCTCTAAGTACGATGCTTACATACTGATCAGGCATAACGACTGCTTCGACAACTGTTGTGAAATGTGCATTCATGACTACGATATACCGGTTTCCGGAAGTAGTTACTGCAGAGACGCTCATAATATCCACTGATCACAATGCCCCAGTTTCACTAACTGAGAAGGGTTGTGTGATATATTAATCCGAATGATCAGTGCCTGTAAACAGCTGATATTGCTGGCACGTCCGCACACAATTGTTAACATCATCCATGATTCCCGCTCACAGGCTCTTTGATTCACTCTTTCGTAAGTTAAGTGACATTCCTCTATAACTGTCGCTCTCAATTCCACCGGTATAACCGGCACGTTTACTCTATCAGAGAGTTCGGGCATCAAAGTTCCGGTACTATCCGACCGCAAATCTGACCAGTGCATTCCAAAGTCTTTTATTTCCCGATTTCCCTCGTCTTCTGGCGGTTGTTCGCCCAACAGAAGTCAGTCAGTCACCACCCGGATTGTCGCGTCCATCTTCTGTGATGCTTGTCACCTTCCGGGGTCGTTCTCCAACTCGACATTGCCAACTCCGATCACTTCCCTGTGGACCTCAACCATGTGTTGTGTTCGGAGAAGTAAAACGGGAAAATAGGTCTGTTTCCAAGACACATGTTGAACTGTAGTCCTAATCTTGTGGTCGTAGCACTGAAGGAGCCAGCTTTCCTCTGGGGTTCTCCGCTGGCCTGATTCACTTCAACGGTTTGTGGTCAGCCTCAACATGGAAACATTGACCTGGCAAGTATGACCTTCAGTTTTTCAAGACCCACACGGTTGTTAAACACTCCTTTCTTGTCGTCGAACAGTTTCGTCCAGCAGGAGTTAGTACCCGACTGGTACACTCTACAACACCGCATTTCTGCTTCAGTACAACTCCGATTTCTACACCACCGATACACATTGTGACAACAAAACTCTGTCCAGCCACCTGTAATTTCAGGGTCAGCTATCCCTCCTTTAGCCATCTTCGGATTTTGACAAACGTTCGACTGGCTTTTGACGACCAGTACAACTGGCGATCTTTCTCCATAGTTTTGTATTATGAGCCTGCGAGGTCCGACAAAGAGCACTGGACTCGAGTTTTGCTCTCATTAGAGGTCGGTCGTGCCTAATGTCTTTTGTTGGTGCAGTGGTCAACATGGTCGCCTCACCAAAGCGTGTTCTGAGTTCATTTGCCGGCCGCGAAAGGGATAGGTGCTAGTGATGAGCTCTGGTGAGAGCGAAACTGGAGTCGAGTGATTCTTTCAAAACAGGCTGGTTAGAAAATATATCTGAATGAGAAGGCTGCGGTCAGATGGGAGTTTTGTTCAACTCGAACTTAGTCACCAGTTGCCTGACACCAGGAAAAAACGTCTGCCTATGCAATTAACGTCTCGGACATCATATTTATCGGACCATTGAATTCGACAGCAAACCCACCGACTACTCGAACGACCATCGCACAGTCAGGGAAATCGCGACCTCTATGTCAGTCGAACAGCATTTTCAGCTACCATTAATTTCCATCGTAGACTGAGCTGCTGTCTTGTCCATTGCATCCATTACCAATTTTTCCTTAGTAAGCGAAAAATAATCAGTGAAACGGTTGTTTAATTATGACTTTTTGCTAAGTAAGCACAATCTCCGCCATTTTCCACGTCTTCCGCATCCCTAGCAGAAGTCACCATAACTCTTCTTCATAGCCACCATTTCCTAAGTCGGCCTCTTCACTGCACCTAGAGGGGCATTCAGTTCACCTATTTTGCACTCCTCCAAATCGTTTATGGACGGAGAGTTTCAGACGGCAATTTTCGAGCTGCATTAGCCAACTGTTCCAACGTTATTGGATGTGCGATGAAAACAACTCTAATCTGATCCCAGATTGCTGGTGGTATCCCCTTTCCCGAAAACTGATCTGTCAGCATATGTTGTTCCGAGTCATGGTCTAAATGTGGCAAGGGCTCTTGAAAACGCTACCTGCAGTGACACGGCATAAACCAGGGCGTTGCCTCCTAGTCCAAGCCGAGCGCCCTTGAACTGCTACATTGCCTCTTGGCAGTTGACAGGGCTGCTGTACGAGGCAGTCAACCTGTTCTTTGCGGTGGTCCACCCCAGCTTCGCGGGGTCACCAGCTTCGTCCGACCGGTCTTGAGTGCGACTGTTTATTTTGCGGTTCTCTTCAGTTACTTCAACACTTAATAAGGTGACACTTAGTGATTACTGACGAGTAGTATGGAGTGACCGTTCATCCCCATTACTTTCAGTGTTTGATATGTGCATTTGGGAGTTGTTGTATACGATTCAA
Source organism: Paragonimus westermani (assembly GCA_008508345.1). NCBI lineage: Eukaryota > Metazoa > Platyhelminthes > Trematoda > Plagiorchiida > Troglotrematidae > Paragonimus > Paragonimus westermani. Next base: position 16,772 of record QNGE01005899.1, read on the forward strand.
CCCCGTTGTTTTGCTTGTTATAAAACTTCACTTTAGTTGACTTTTGATTAAATTTCGAGCACCCGACTCCTTGTACATGGCGGGTTGTAGGGGAACGGGTATTATGTACCTGATAAGAGAGCATGAACTGTTGGTTAATATTATCCAGATAGAAAGCTGTCTCGTGCACGAGACGTGCTTATATGTCAATCATTTCTGTAAACCGACAGCTGCTTTACGGAGCTTTTGGAGTGACAGTTGCCCTTCTTAGTAATAAATTTGTTATTAAAGTACTTGTAGGATTTTATGTTGTTACAATGTACTCTTTATTTTGCAATATTTTCATCCATCTCGAAACGAAATCATTGGGTATACAACAACCGCAACTCTTAGAAGTTTCAGAAGTTTCTAAATATGGTAACATATTGTCCGGCAAGTTTGAAATATAGCTTGTGAGTTTCTAACATCCTTTCGTACACCTTTGTTTTCGCCACCTGCCAGCTCGAAATAAGAATTACAGGTTCTGTTGTAGTGTACGGTACAGTTCTCGAAAGTTTTTCCACTTTTAAAAAGTACCCATCATTTTCATAAGGTGACTGCACTTACTGTCAGATGGTAGAAGTTTAATCTAGTGAGAGCTGTTCCGTTCCATAGTGCCATTGTAAATATCTGCTTCAAAGTTAACATTCCAGAGCAACTGAACGGAGTGTTTTCCAATGCAGATCGTAGACATAAATGAAGGCAGCATAGATTTTCTACTTCTTCGGTGGTAAGCTGTACTTCTCTAAGACAATACACAATCCTTAATAATGCTGTCGACAATATAACGTTATTGTCAGTGAGCAGATTGCAAGAAACGTGAAATTTCTGAGCTTCTGATATGGATTTGTAGTTCAACTGGTACAGCGCTTGCCGCATTGAGGGATGCTGTTTCAGTCGCCGGTTCGAAGCAAACCGAAGCCATGACTTTTCACAGTTGAGTATCACCCAAACCTCAGAATCCTCTAACCGTGGCTGGTAAACTTTATACAACTACCTTTTATGACCTATTACTACCGCCTCTTAACCAATCTGTTTCTCCTTTGAGTCTAAACACGATTATTCAGTTCTCATTTCAGCAATGTGTTCATCTAATTGATTTAATTGATTTATGAGGTTGGACAGTTATGAACTGACAGCAAACGGATGGGCATAGTGGTAGCTGAAGAAACCGGGTCCCCGAAAAACTAAAATTTCAGCAAACACCAGCTGATAACCTCGTCAGCAAGTATACAGAGAAATCATCGTCCGTCGCGTGAGCATAAGTGAAAGATTGATACGTCTATCACCAGAAATGAGATAGGCAGTGTACGAACATGTCAAAGCAACCTGTTTCTATGCTGACAAGTCTGAAAGTGGTCATTGGACCTGCTACGTTGCCTTTCAGAAAAACGTGAGTTTGGGCCATAAGCATTCTGGTCTTGTGGAATATAACTCCGAAATGATGTATATAAGCGGCGCTTATTATGGAGGATCGCATAGCAACCAGCTGGATGCACTGAACAACTGAAACCGTAGTTTTACTCTGGCAGCTCAAGGCTGAGAGCCGGTAACCACGAATATCGCAGCAGTATCTTTTAGGAATATAGATCAGAACGGAAATCCCTCCTAACGGTGACTGCGTGATGCCAATGATACACCACTATCCCTTGATACTGTCTACTGCTGAAACCTTTTATCCTAACCAGTAACACAATGAAGGATAGTGCGACCATACAGATCATTTTTGCAGAGACCAATCTTGTCATGGCCGGCGTAATCAGAAACTACACTAAGTTCAAACCGGAGAAGCACAACGTCTCGCATGAGCGGGGCCGCCTAGGAATTTCTGAGATATAAACCTTTGCTGTGGTTAATTGGCCAGGTCATCGTACTTTAGTCTCACATAACATGTGCAGAAGTGACTGAAATTAATCATACCCAAGAGGCGCTGTTGCTCACCTAAACTTTGCTTCTCGTTGTGATGTGCTGCCAATTACTAGCACACACAGTTGCCTGACACTGGGAGTAATTGTTCAGACAATCATTACTGTGGACGTTTATTTCGAACTTACAGATCATCATTCACGTAACTTAATCGAAAGGTCATCGGGTTGGGTCTATAAGACAGTTACTACCTCCCTTCTTAAGAAGGTCTCGTTGGTATAGTTGTCAACGTTGCTACCCCAAATCCACGAAGACGAGATTTGCGGTCTAAATCATAACAGGATTATACACAACTCATAATGTCCACCACGACCAGAACGTAAGTTTACGGGTTCCATCTGAATTTTATGTAATGTTTATTCGATTTTGAACGTTTCAGGCAAGCATGACTTCTGCGCAACTTACATTAACCAAAATCTCACACTACTGGTTACTACTCAGTATAAGTGCTAGAATAAATGTTGCGAAATATGCTTTTTTGTTTCTTCCCATCCATACAATGAAACGTTGTTATTATTTGCAAAATGAACATTTTGGTTTACATTAACCAGTAGTTTCTAACGTGTTGTTTTTGTTTGTGCTCACATAAAATATTTCTGATATGATGAAGATTAGGAACAAATATTTTGGTTTCTAATCGATATTATGCTTGAAGCTGTCCATGATCAATACCCAGTAGAAATCGCCCGGATATCGATTGTATTACTTTGGTGAAATACGAATCCGGAACCTGCTGGCGTAGAAAAGAAATCAAGTTTGTTTTTCAAATATCATGTGCTACATCACCGTACCTCATGATCAGTTTACAGGACCGATGATGTGAAGAACCAATGAGATAAACATCAGAAGTGTTGAATTGAAGTTAGAGGTGTTTGAAGATGCATTTGTGCTGCACAGCTGTCGTCCACGTGTAACAACTAATTAGGTTCCGTTAAAAAGAATTCAACAAGCGAACGACACAACAATTGCATTTTTGTGGATTTTGTTACCAGCTGATTTCGTCTCCATGCGTTGGTGACCAGTCATTTGTATAACAAAGGCGGAAAACTTCTGGTTCATCAAAACCGCCTTAAATGCAGTTCATACTGGTCAACAATCTTGTTAAATCTCCAAATAAACTACCATAACGAGTTGTTTTCTGGAAGTGATTTGGCATAATTATGAACTTTCCAGCATAGCTGTTAAAGCAAATAGCTTGTTGACTGTTATGGTTTTTCACTTCCACGCAAGCACATTCGTTGATGAGAGGAAAGGGGATGTAGGTTAACCTGAGAAAATAAATGCATTCCTTAGCCAGTTACAAACACTTCTGTTTGTTTTGTAGCTGTCTAACATATACCCCAGTATCAATAGCCTATGTTTTAACCCGATAAACGTCATCCTTCTGAATAGTGAAACCTTTGAATAGTACAACAGAATTTTACAAACGGGAGCATTTATAGCTGAGTAAAGCTCTAATCCAGTGCTCAGCTTTCAGTAAAAGTGCAGAGATAGCTCCTGAGTAAGTCCGACAGAACAGGAAATATTTCATTAAAAACGACAGTAAAACAGTAGTTCTACAGGGGAATGTTATACTCTCTGGCCAGCTAAAAACAACCTTATATTCTGGATTCATTTCATGGCTCAGTTCAGTGAAGAAACAAAATCTTTGTTCAGTTCGACTGTCATTAGTCATAAAGTGAGTAAGAGAAAGTATATGCCTGAATTCCATCCTGACTTAGGACTGCACTAAAATCTCCATCCAGTCAGCACGGGTGGAAGATACACAGTTGCTTTGGAGGTTGTCAATCGTTCAAAAACGTTAACGGAAAACAGTGGTCTGCATAGTTGATTCATAAAACCATGGACCGATTTTGATTTGAGGTTATGGCAAGAATGTACTTTAATGACGAGCTCCGGCAAGAGCGAAACTAGAGTACTGCGCTTCTTTCCGAAAGGGGCTGAGTGAAAATTCCATGACAATGCAAAAGCTACAGTCAATGGTGAGAGGCGTTCGATTTACATTTGTCAGATCCCCTTGCCATTCACCGAAAACAACAATTGGATCAACTTACGCGGAGAAAAGCTTATATGAGTCGTCGTAAATTTTGTTTGCAATTGCGACATTTAGTGGCAGGCATGGAAGGCGGAGATCGCATCTGACGACACATCGTCGAAGTTCACAATGAATTGCAGTCAAAGAACGTATACAAAAACATATAGTGTATATACCTTTTTGGAACACAATTAAAAGACTTTTCTCAGAGTCAGCGTGGTAAGATTGTTTCCACTGTGTCAGAAAACTTGCAATAACGAGTCTACTCTCCAATGCCTCATTGTGCCAGCTGTGTACAAACAAACACCCCGTTTATTATTCCGTTCGGCTTACAAGTACAGTTCGTCCTCTTCTATTCTCTTGTTTCTGTGATCTTACCTCCCTTGTAAGTTTGCTCCATGATTCCAGTTATTTTCCTGTGCATTTGTTTTGCGGATTTATTATCGGTACTCTAACCTGTTTCCCCTCCAGTTTTTACTCGGGTTGTTCGTAACCTACTTCAGTTTTTAATTATAATAACCTTATTCTCAATCATTGTGAATCCCCCGGAAGAAAGCGATTGCTTGTCTGTTTCTGGTCTCTCTCGTAATATGTACAACTTGTTTTCGTCACCCTTTCATTATTTCCAGTTCCAGAGCTGGTGATCCATTAGGGATTTACACGTGCTACTTCAGGTGCTTGCCAACTTTCCATTTTTAAGGGAGACATGAAAACCACAAGCGCAGCCTACCAGTGTGCGCACATTCGTTGTGAGCACGTAAAATACAGGCGAAGCTTGCAAATGTTGGGTTCCCTTATCCATACACAGGTTTGAGGAAACAATGGGTTCGGAGCAAATGTTAAGCACTCCTTATTGTAGAGCCCATCGGGTACGTGAAAGTTCATTTGAATAGTTGTAAGATATCCGCACCAAATGTAGTACGAATGAAGTTGAATAGTTTGGGCGTCGTGTTTAACATGTTATTGATAAACAGATTGGGAATAACACAACGTTTCGAACAAGTTGTAATACTCTACGTTTCAACCACCTTGGGTGGCCTTCCTCAGGAGTGTTGTAATCGATGATGACGTAGGTTTAGTACCCAGCCACTAGCGTATCTGCAGTACACACGCCAGCGTATAACTCTGGTATTGATGATTTTTTTCGCCCTAAAGGTGGCTTGAATGAGTACGATGGTGCTAATAATGCAAATTCGAGAAATATCTTATTGGTACAAGGGTTCGGACTTTCGAGTTACTGAATGCAACCACACTATGTGACTGGTGTGGAGTGTGTATTTGGAAAACCACCATCTGAATGCAAATGAAATGTATGTACTTCAGATGCTTTTTACACAATAGGCTGACTCTCACCACATGATGCACTTCATGTTGAAAGTCTTATTTTTGTTACCCCTCACACATTGACTGCTGTCAACTGAGAGTGCGACAAGGAATGCAAACATCTCACAAAATGCCTTTATTTTACTAACGCTAAGGTGCTTATTTTATCGATGTCTCTGCGATGCTCTTTTCTGTGGGATTTGTTTTATTCTAAGCCTACGATTGTGCAACTATACACTCATGTGTTTGTAGCTGGCGATAACGAAATTGGTGCATTGCTATAATGTAAAATTTCCCCTCTACTGCACATGAGCGTATTTGCGTGCTTAATTATATTTTGATAAATATATTACTCATAAGTACTGATTAAATTCTACAGATTAATTCGATAGTCTTCATCTATTTCATACATCAGTGTAGGCAGTTGGGTCGTCGTGGATTGATCCCCAGTTTCTTGTATCTCGGGAAACGTTCAACACGTAATTTGTGTTATCTGACGTTCTGAAAAATAACTGATCGGAATACTACCAACCTCTCGGTTGACACGTGGCCGAGGCCGTCGTATTAACTACGATGTGACCAACAGTCGGTCACCCAGCAAACAAACCAACGTAGAGATAATTCACCCATTATTAATGAATTAGGTATCATGTTATAACGTGAATGAATAAAATTCCGTGGTTTGCCAACTGATGCAAATGGAATTTTACTTTTAATGAATTAATATTGTGAATTGGCTTGGTTGCTTCCTCTATTTGTAGATTCCACTAATGTTCACATCACTTTTGCATTCTTCTTATGCAAATATATAGAGAGATTTATTAAATAAGTCATGTGAAGTTGAAGTTTTGCAAGAAAAACAAAATGATTTAATTTTATCTCGGTCTATGCTGTTTAAGACGATGTGGACACTGTGGTGTAGTGTCAGTTGTTCCAACGATGGTAGGTCATGGTAACTTTAGAGCTTTCAAAAAAGCTTTTGCGTACACAGATTAGGATTTCAAAACCGGATTCCGATCCCCTCCGCAGCGGCCAGGATACGATACGCCTCTGATGTGAACATGTTTGACGTGGTAGGTCGGCTTGAATACGACATTCACGTTGCCTCTGTGATCCTAGTCGACTAGGTGAATCAAAATTGCACTGAAAATCTTTCGCTGCTGTCCAGTAGTCCACCAAGCAGAATGGTGTCCATGTATTCTTATTGATACTTGCTTTGTTGTGCGAGTGATGTAAACTACTCTTCAGGAACAAGAGAATGGGTAAATACGAAGTGAGGTAGCACTACTGAGCAGTGTGTTTTTGAGGTGAGGGCCTACAACTGACTTAGAGACGAAAGATAGTCTTAGTTTCGCAGAATAATCATTGGTCCTTCTTCTCATTATGGTGAAATGTCATGAACTTGTCTCTCTTTAGCGTGCGAATTTGTTAACTTAACTTACTAGATGCGGTTTTACACTCTCCCAGCTGTCATCGATGTTCAGTTCCCCTTCGCCTTTTCTACCCGTCCATAGTGGATGGAGTGCCTTGTCTATCAAGTCACCATCGTACTATAGTTGTCACACCGTTCATCCGGCGGTTTCAAACTCTTGGTTGCGAAATGTGGTGACCATAACAAATAATGTTTCTGATAGTCACATTCAGTTGTGCCTTTCGATGATTCTGGTTTTTTACCCACTTTGATTTTAGTTAACTACTTAATTTGTAATACTCTTCCTGGAACTTAAAATACAACTCGCTCCGCCATGGTTGATGTGTTTTTCCTGTACTCACAGTTTCCCAGGGTCCATATCAACACACAGGGGTCAATGCGCTGAGTCTCGGTTTTCATTGTCGTTTGGTTTTCGGTAGTGAGAATTGGCTGGATAGTATTCTGTTGGACCGGTCCAACATATGACAAACGTGATGAGCTCCTCATCGCTGTTGCCAAAGAGCTGAGTAATTTCCAAATCACCGACATTGTTCTGGTCCTTGGTAGTCACCAGTTCCAGCACAGCAGGTGACTGTTCTCGCCTTCAGACAGTGAGATAGTTAACAAGTTGCACGAGAGTTTCAACGTGAATTAGTCTAAGGGACTCTCTTGTTGCAATTCTATCACTCCAGTCAACTTTCGGCTCATCAAAGTCACCTAAAAGAGGGACTTTTCTGATTTCGGTAGCCCACTGCTAGAAGGGTGTAACCAGTTGTACATCCTCTGGTTCTGCCACCGAGGGATTCCAGTGTACGTTGCAACAAGCACGGAAATCCCAAACGTTCTAACAAAACAGCCCGCTCCCTACATATTGAGAAAAGTCAGTTCTCTACCGCTTATTCGTTCATAATGTCAAGCTACCAGGGGTAAATTATCTGTCCCTATCTTATCATCTTGGATTTCTGCGCGGCAACAACAGTATTCAAACTGGCACAGGCGAGCGTCATCTATTTCCAGCCTAAATTATTGTAGTTGCCTTTGGCTTATTTCCACTTGTTTCCAACATTCGTGAACATCACACTCATACTTGCACTTCTAATTCAGTTTATGCACGTTTCGTAACTAATTGGAAGGACGATCTCGGGCTTACAGCCCTGACAACTAGCTCGTTTTTAAACCAGATTTGGCTTTCCTTGTTCATAAGGGTCACCTTGGTGATTCGAGAACTTGTCCCAGATGCTACAGGGTTTTTGAAACTGACTGCTACAATAAAGTTACGCCGCTCCGTCGATCTTTCCGTGTCTGTTCTAAGTTTTTCGTCGTGCACTCCATACTGACTTGCAGACACTAGATCCACCTGTATCCTAAATGTTTCACTGAGGCCTGTCTTCTGCTGAACACACACCGTAGACTTCTGCTTGTTGCGCCACGTCGCAGATACGTCCGGCGCTACTACAATTTACCCTCGAGTAACAATCCGGATGGTCTCAAAAGTAGACGGGTATCTATCTTCATGGCATGGATTCACAAATTCCACCAGCATTGGTCTAGACTTAGCAAGTTCTGAGGCAAGAAAACCATGTCACATCCCAAGCATAAGCACCTCTTCAAAAGCCATCAGTTGATGCCACACTTCATATTCTCTTCGATATTCACTTCAACTGCCATATTCCTGCACATCCCTAGGGTCAGGCCAATACACGGGGGCTGGCGCGCTAGGTCTTGGTTATTCATTGCCAACCGATTTTCGTCAGTGAACGCTGACGTAATAGTATTCTGTTGGACTGATTCTAACAATTGTTGAGCCCGTAAATTTCGGACGTTGCGCTGAATTTTTCACCTGTGTCTTGATGAGTTCGTTACTTTGCATATGTGTGTATTTATTATTTTTCTTGACGCACGTTTAATCAGTTGCTTTCCCCTGGTCTTGTAGTCGTCCAATACATACTCGTCTAGATATGTCCTACATTCGGTTCAACTAGTAATTCTTGATAGCTCAAAAAATGAACGCACTACCCAATGTTTGGACTTCCATTTAATCACGCTGGCTTCTCTCCCGTCAGCACTACTTTTATAGTGGTCCTTCCGTTTTCGGAAATGGACCCACTTCTTTGGTTTGATTAACTAGAATAAGATTTTTTCAACGATTGAATTTTATCTGATCAAGCAAAGTTCCGTCAGTTGTTAGCCAGGCTTCCGAATGAAGTCACCATGCAGCTTCACGATGTTATAGCAAACCAACCAGCAGTGTACAAGTACGAAACTTTATAAAACGGAGTTAATAATCGGACTACACCCCGTTTGGAAAGACCCGACTGCAACACACTTTCAACGATCTAAATCTGGACGACAAACGCCTTACAATCCTTCCAGTAAAGTTGCGACAACTCATCGGCAAATCGCACATGGACTAATCGCTCATTAGCAAACTCTAGCTCAGAAATGTCTTAGAAGCAGTACAAGCAACAGTTTCCGCTGATTTTTCACAAACTATTGCCAAGGCAACGAGAATCGTTGGTCAATTAGTGGAGTATTTTCCATCACTACTTGGTTAGCTGAGTGTACCACACCCCAGTCCACGTGTACAGTTTCGATAAATTGGTCACCTCAAAACGTGTCCCAACGGGCATCGAGGCACTAAGTGCAGAAATCGCAACTTTGCAACAAGGTTTGAACGAAGTTTCTCCAGGCCGTTCCTTTGGTTGTCTACCAGGTGTATCATTTGAGCAGCATATATCACAGTCAAAAACTGTTGTTGGTAGCACGAAAGTTATGGTAATCGAGCCAAATCCTGTACCTTCGCATTATCAAGGCGATGTAAACTTGACAACCGACCTTTAACAACAGACAGTGCAGGCTGCGCTGACCTCCCTGAAGTTTCATTTTTGTGCGGATTATAAATATCAGAAACACGTTTCTGGTTGATACGGGCGCGCAGGTTAACGTGCTTCCGTCTACAAAAGACGAGAAGGCAAACCGCTGTAGGCTGTGTGCTACAAATAGCACTCTTATGGCCACTTACGGGCAGCGTTCCTCAACTTTTATTCGTCTGCAGGGGTATTCCGTCGAGTGTTCACAATTGCCATATTACCTTTCACCATAATCAGCATCGATTTTCCCCAATATTCCGACCTTCTGGTCGATACGAGACGACGTATATTAGTCGGTCCCAGCATTAGCCTAAGCATACGCGGTATACACGCAATATTTGTGGCCACAAGCTCACATTTACCTAACCCGCAACCCTCTAAACACTTGTGGATCTCTCCACAATCAACAACATCCCACCGGTGACCTCTACTGTCACACACCACATCCGCATTAGAGGACTTCCGTCTCAGCACGGTCTCGTACACTGCCTTCCGACAAACTCAAACTCACCATAGTAGATTCGGGCACACGATCAAACTCCGGATAATGCAACCTCCTGAAGACCCGTGGGTCTCACTGTTGCATTTGGTCCCTAAGAAGTCAGATGGTTGGCGCTCATACGCTGAATACCGCAGACCTAACAAAACAATCGTCCAAAACGAGTACCTGATCCTGCACCTGCAGGACCCAACCAGTCGTTTACATTGAAAAACCACACCCAGCAAAATAAATTTAGTACCTGCTCATCACCAGATCCTGGCAGTCAGAGAAGGTATATTCAAAACTGCAATTATGACCCCTTTTGAGCGTTTTCGAATTCCGTCGAATACCATTTGGTTTCGACAACGCAGCTCAGACTCTTCAACGCTTTATCCATAAAGTGACACACGGCTTGGAATTAGTTTATCCTTGTCGGCTGATAACTTGATAGCTAGTTCTTCTCAAGAGGAACAACTTACGCATCTTTGCGCCCTACTGAAGCGTTTGATCCAAAATGGCGTCAACTCTACCAAATGGAAACTAGGTAGAACCACAATGGAATTTCGGGGTCACAAGATCTCAGAAAATGGAATGGCCACACTAACGGGCGTGGTCAAAGCCATCCGTGGATACCCCAAACCGAATTCCCTTAGGCAACTTCGTCCTTTTAGAAGTTTGTTCAACTACTATCAATGTTTCGTACCTCCCTGTGCGCATATAATACAGTCAGTAACCGATCTCCTCCGTAAAGGTGAACGCTAATTTCGGTTCACAGAGGTTGAACGCACTGCGTTCATTGGACTAAAGAATGCGGTCGTCGACTTAGCATTCCGTGTTCATCCTGATCCAAACGCACTGTTATCAGTCGTAAACGACGCCTCCGACAGTCAGTGCTGTGTTAAAGTACTTCGTAGAAAAGCAGTGTGATACTTGGAATTAGGGACTTCGAATAGCCCTAGAAATCGTACTTGAATTGAAACCTCCCACGTAAGTTATATAGAGAAGACCTGGTACTGGTAGCAGTAAGCAGTTTCTTTAGTTCGTTGAACGGAAACGAGTAGGGGGCATTCGAATAAGCCAGATTCTTCAGCAACGAATACAGTTCACGACCGCCAGCGGTAACGAAGAAAGTTGATTTATTTTCATTCTTCACATCAGGATGAATGCTGCACCACAGTTCTAGCAATGGAAACGTTTCTTCTCCACACGTTGACAACCCGAAAAATCCCCCTAAAACACGTTTGGTAGAGAGTTACTAGCCATCTATTTAGACATCTGCTACTTCCGTCATTCGGCGGAAAGATGGACCTCTACGGCCCACATTTCACTCGACAGGGATTACCCGGGGAAACTTAAGCACTTGGGCCATATCTCTCAGTTTAAGACTAGTATACGACACGACTCAGACACTGGAAACGCTGCCGCGGACGCTTTCCGTGTGTCCACAATGTCAGCGCATCTGCTGAAAATGACAGCCGTGGCTGCCGCGCAAGCCACGGGTCCTGAGGTACAGCACTTTCGTCAGAAGAGCCGTCTCACAATTCCTCACTTACCTGTGACATCCTCAGAGGGGACAACATCCTGCGATACTTCCCAGGGCACACCCCGTCCTCTACAGCCTGCACCCCTCTGCCAGATAATATTCGATAAATTGCACAATTTGTCTCATCCTGGCGTACTCACTTCAATTAAACGGGTCACTGTAAGTTCTGTATGGTCTGTAGTAAACCATGATGTCCGTAAATAGAGCTGCTCTTGTCTCCAATACCAACGTTCCAAGGTCTACCGTCATATAAGGAACCCCTTGACACCTTTCCTTTGCTAGGCGCATGTTTTTGCCGCATGTACTTTGGTCTGGCAGGCACCTTACTACTCTCTACTTACTCTCTATTTATCTACTGACTTGTGTTGGCCGCTACATAAGATGGCCTGTAGTCTTACCGCTACCAAATTGTTCCTCAGAAACGTTAACCAGTGCTTTTCCAAAAAGTTGAGTGGCACAGTTTGTTTTCTCAGCATTGGTGGCAGCGTACCACACTTCGAAGGACGTTTTTTGGCCACCTTATATACGTTAGGATGCGGGCACGTTCACACTACGGCCCACTATCCTGTAGTAAGTAGGATGGTTGAACACTTTCATTGCCAGTTGAAAGCCGCTGTCAGTTTGCATGCTAATCCCTCGTGGAAACTGGCATTTCTACCAGTTTCTTTGGGACTAGGGAAGACCTTCGAGGAAGGCTTAAGCTTAACTGCAGCCGAACTCATTTTTGTTCGCACACCTAGGAACAATTGCATAGTTAGCCTGTATGGTGCTTCAAGGTAGCAAAATAGGGATTTTCCACAATTTTTGTGAATTAATAAAATATATAGTTCGGGGTTAGTACACATTTTATTGAGTGCGGTAGGTGCCACAAGAAGTTAGTTGTGCTATGCCTGAAAATCACTCATATGTGAACTTTTGTCATTAAAAATCTCTGGCAGTTTTTCCAGTAAAAGCATCATGTTGGCTTTCGTAATCAATTTTACTTTGTGAAAATGCTTCAGCTACAATAGTTCAATCTTCGTGTCGTATATATTTATGATGCGTGCAATATGCATTCACACCAGTGTTGTAGCAACCTCTTAGAATGACTTAATTTTCGTTGGTATTTTGTGGTAAAATCTGTCACTTCTCGTCGAGGCATGTTGGCTTAGCTTAATTGGATGTCCCATCTCCGCTAACTGGAAATTCCTCACTTCTCCGTTGTGCGCGCTACACACCGGGACGTCTGCTGGCTATACACTTGCTTTTTCCTCGATCGTGACAATATACATAGTATTGTATTGTGTTGTTGTCTTGTAAATTATAGCTACTGAGTAACTCACTGTGCCTGGAGTGAAACTTTGTGGGAGAGTCACCCACAGTATTTGCTCCTCCCAGCTAACAACGAACAAAATTGTTGAGAAACACACGAGTGAAACCAGAATGAGCTTGAATGTGAGCAGTTCGAGATACGTTATACTTGACTTCTGGAAATGACTTGCTAAGAAATACAGCTTCAAGATGTAAAACTTTTTGGGGTTATTAAGACTCTAACAAAACATTAGAAAACATACCGTTGACCATCAGTGAGATCTCCAGCTGACGGAAACACACCAACAGTCATTAGAATCATAAGTACACATGGTATGGAGATTGAAATGCTGTAGTTGAAATGGTATGAGTGAGAAGCAAAGTTATCACCGAGGAAATCACGCGCACAATAGTGGGTCAATAGCCGTCAGATAAGTGAACAATGAGCTGCGTACGAACGATAGGCTGCGCTCAAACATGGTCAGAAGGCAATAAACCAGACAGTACGCAGGTTGCCACTGATAGAGTGGGACATACTACACCGTCCTATATGGACCGTAGACAGAATCAGCCAGGTGATAAAGTCAGGTGCACTTGTTTTTAAGAACGACATTTTGTGGACCAGTTTCTGCTTGAGATACTGAGAAGAAAAACAGACTGAACGTACAATTTAGATAAATGACTAACCCGCGAACGTGATGACATAACTTCCACTGGAGTTTAATTTGATGTTCAGTGTGAAGTACAATGTAAAGTCAAAAATTACATTTCTGTGGAGTATACACTACGTATTTCACTATGAAAATCCCGATAGAAGCAACTTCACAACGCAAAATCGATTACGAAAGCCTACTTGACGATTTTATTGGCGAAAAAGTCAAACATTTTTCTTAACAGGAGTGCGAATACGAGTGATTTTCAGGTATAGCCGACCTTTCGCGTTGAAGCATAGATACTACACTCGATGAAATGTATGTATTTGCCACGAACTATGTATTTTAGTATTTCACGAAAAGCTTGGGAAATCTTTCTCCGCGCTTAACTGGCCGTTTCTAATTCGTTTCGAACTTGAAACACCATACAGGCTGATAAAACAGGTCAACAGGTGAAATCACATCATCTGTAGCATCAGCACCGGGAACTCACGATAGCCTTACAGGTCGTTTGGCGTACCACATGTCAACGCTACGACCGGTGAAGCCCAGATAGCAGTCATCAGTAGTGCTTGTGCGCACTGAATTGCCCCCGTTTACTCATGCGTTTCTACGTAGAAAATATCTGCGTCGATGACTGCAACCCCCATACACAGGCTTCTATCTTATCTTCGCAGGAATCACGAAAACACTTCACCGTTAGCTGCAAAAGCGCACGAGAGATAATTCCTCTCGACAAACTGAAACCATCATTTCTCAAAGAGATATCAGCCACACCCATGTCAACAACTGGAGTTTCTGGCCTGAAACCGTCGGCAGAAGGAAAGCGCGTTCCCTCCCCGGAACTTCATGCGATTTTCCATCCCCCGCAACCAAAACACTTGCCCCCTCTATCTCCAGGCAAAATCGTCTTGGTGGGGCGTTTCGCAAGCCTGTAGATTTTAAGGAATATGCTAACATTTCTTATTATTTGGAATGTTTTTTATTGTAACACATTTTTACTCGTTGTTTTCGTCTAATTGCCAACTCAGGTTGTTTCGAGTTATTGTATGTCTGGATTAGACGATTTTCAAAAAAGTGTGTTATCCGTCTATCTACTTACTCTTTGAGTTATCAAGTATTTCTGATCAGTAACAAAGAAAAGACGACAACAGAAACAACAACAATGATAAAAGGTCAGTCCTTGCTCTCACTTATGCTTTTTGCAACCATCCGATGCACTACCAAGTCCGCAACCCAAACGGTATTGTTCGAGACCAGGTATTTTCACAAGCTAACTCTTTTTTGAGTTCATCACTTTAGACAGGGTCTCAAGGAGAGGAAGCCAAAGGCAACGACACTCAGAGTTGCAGCCTTCGTGAAAACGATGACTGTAAAATTATCATTAGTCAGCCAGACACGTTAACATTATGAGCTCTCGGCGATGGAGAAAAACGTTAACCAGTTTATTCTTCATGGTGACGCTTTGCACAGTCAAACAGTGTTATTAATATCGCTTCCTCGCTTCACGTCATAAAAACTAACTAATTGCCACAAGGGGCCTTCACAATACGTTCCAGCATTCGAATGCACCTGCTTGTGTTGCCCTGTTACGAAGAGCTTGCCCGAAATTCAGTCGTTTCAGTTAGAGTGCCAAGGCACCCGGATCTAGTTACTGTGTTGCATTAAATGTAAGGCGGGCGTATCTATTGACTTGAACTTTGTGTAGGTCTGTATAAACCCACCGTGATTGGCTAGCTTACTAACCAGCAGTTATCTCCTTAGATGCCACGCATGGTTTCGGTTCAATTTAAATTCATTTCAGTGCACAGGACAAAGGACGGCTGGAAGACAGACTCTTGCGCCGATAAGCCGGAGTCTTTCAACACTTCGACATCACGATTTCTGATTCCAACGCCAATTGGCCCCTCACGACTCGATTGCAACAAAGTGTGGGAGCATCAGCCGAAGCGTATGCCTGTAAAGCTGTTGCCACAACTAGTAAGAAATCCCACTCTTCAACTTGCACGTAGGTTGACTGTCAAGCGTAGACGTCTGTGCGTAACGCCAAAAGGCTTCATGCGGTAGTATGCCTCACTTCCCGTTTAAACACTGTGCCTTGTGAAGAGCGCACGTGACTTCATGAAATTACGGATTTCTTTGTTACCACAATGCTAAACCAGATTGAGCCAGATTACGGTGAGCAATAATCACGGCGAGTAGATCACACCAACATACGCCTACATTATGCTTGGAACTCATCAGCCGCAGTCTAACCTACCTACCCACGGCACCCCCAAATTTCGGTGGTTTCTAGTTCCACGTAGGGATGATCACGGACACTCACATTCATCAACTGCCCGCATTTATTTCAGGGATTATCGGGCACACAAGTACACGAAAAATAGTTTACAACTTATACTGTGCCCGTCCATTAATCATTCGTAACGCCTCCGGGCATGTCCTTATCGGCCGTCATCACCCGCAACGTTGAAGAAATGTTCTGCCAGGTCCACTCCAAAGAAAAAGTGTGCGCGAACTACTTCACCCCAGAGTCCTCGAAATTCAAGCGGGTACAAATGAAGAACATCAAGGAGAGACTCGTACGCAACATTTCTTAATCTTCAGACCAGTTTGGTAGTTGCGCTCTGAACGCGTTAGTAAGAATGCACTACCTGATTGGCATACTCAGGTAGCACTCCTATATATGCCCCGTAAATCGTTCGGAACGATTTCTTGTCCATGAGGGGGAAAGTGCGCAAATTTATCCCAAAAGTGGCACACCTGTTAGTTCCGCCATCTCGTGACAATACGCGAAGGATAAGTTAGACAATACACAAATGCATGGACTTTTCATTTCTCCACAATTTGGTTTAAGACAATTGCATTGGATGTGCAGTGTATGTCAGCCGGGCACAAAATATTCCAAACTAGCAAACACATTAGCATCGATCTAATAAGACATTGAGATAAAGTGTGTCACTCTGAAATGTATTTCACAGTTGCTGAATTTATTGAACTATTCTTCCCAGATATTTCAGATGCTCACATTCTATAGTTAACCCCTCTGGTTGTAAATCCCCTCAATTTTGCTGCTTACCCAAACACAGTCACTCGTGCATAACGCTTGATTGGTTTGAAAGCCACTGTATGGTCTGTTTGTTGTAATTTGACGCACTTCATTGGAGGCGACATTCTTCTATTCTGTTCGAGTTATCGAAAGCACATGTGAGGCCACTTTGCACAATCACTTCGCGCTATTAACCCAACTTGATGCAGTAGAGTTTTGTATTTATGACAGCTGTTACAGTTGTTACTGACTGCCACGAGCGAAGCATGTAGCTGTTTTTTGCACATTCTATTGCTTATACAATAACCACAAGCAGCCAAATGGGATAAAACTCGTGCATGCCTCGGTGATCAGACAGCAAATAGTGTGACCAAGGCTACCCACGAACGTCGACGGGCAGTAGACGAAATGACAAACAATGTTAAGATAGTTAACAAAGTTCGATTTTTTAAAATATCGTTTTCGATATTGCCGGGCATCTTAAGCGAACGCTAACAATATCACCTTATTGATAGTTATCGAAGCATCCGGAAAAGTGTGAATATTGCATTCACAAATTGTGTCAGCTTATTTCTTGGAGATTATTACGTATTTAGCTCCACGTTTCTTAATGCAGTTGCCACAATGACTATAGATTCAGTGCAACATCGTTGAAATGGCATTTTGCAAACCGGGGGCGTGGTGGAAACTTTCCACTAGTTGAACGAAAAATAATCAGAAAGTAGCCAGCGTGTATGCGAAATTGAACACTGTGAAACACAATGCCGACACAACGGAGACGTAGCAAAATAAGCCTGGGCCGTACTTCTTACGGTTCCCATCTATGTTGTGATCATCGGAGATTCTCCTCAGTCAACCGTAAAGGCCTTAACTCTATACTGACAACATTTGATTGCAAACTTCCATGTCATTCTAGGGGGCATTTACGCAGACAACACACAAACAAAATTTCAACCACTGAATGAGTACTCAAGTATTTATGAAGCGCACTTTGACAGGTTCCGGACAGTGATGTGCTGATCAACTCAAGTGCATGTAGTGAAAAAATATCTTTAGGCATATTTTTTTAGTGCTGCCTTCATTGGGTTCGCACCTGTGAGGAAATGTTCACTGCGCTAATTATCACGCGTGCCAACATCCCCTGAGACGACGTGTTTTTTCGTACACTTTAAGCGACCGCCCACTTTTGTCGCCCGAATTGTGGAACCAGCATCTCACGTGTGTGAGGTTCTACATCGGAAACGTCAGTAGACTTCTGCTGACTGTGTATGGCATTCGCAACAAATTCCACAGTGTTTTATGTGTAATAGGATAGCGAATTAGGTTAAATCTATTACCAGTAAATCACTTCAGTCTGCTTGTTACGTGTTGCCGTTCAATTCGTGAACTAGAAAAAAAGTAGACGACGCTCAGTATTCGCAGCTTCATTCCTGCCCACCGGCGCTAGTTAGTTCAACTACAAGAGGCCGGTAACAAGGAAACTCTTGGGCTTACTACATTGTCGCAGACGTCTGACTTAGCTCTGCTTCCCGTACTTCGCAGTCGTCTGCCGTCCTTTCCCGTGATCTGAACATCAGTGGCATGACGGCTTTTTCGGAGTTAGTGGAGGGCGGCAACCTGTGAGCAGCTTGCATTTCCAACGTCTGCAACCAGCGGACGATGGCTGACAGGGTGAACATCACTGCTCCGAATAATTTCAAAGTAATCGATGCACCGTCTCACATGAATTCCATGTTCCTCTTGAGTCTAGGGAAACATGACTGATGCACTATGTAGTTACCTGACTGATCGGACGAACTAGAGTTCATAGCCATTCGTGCAAACGACGGGAATTGGGGGCCTCATAAGTCACTCAGAGAAACGTAACACTCTGAAGTGCAAATAAGGATTACATTGACAAACGGCGACGCCAAGTTACTAATTGACTGAAGTCTGCATAACTAACTGCAGCGATAGATTGTGACGGACTGTTGATTGAAATCTGAGTGGCACCATAATAGGCGAACGCTCAGGAGATACTAAAACTTCCCACACCAGCCAGCTTCACTTTTGATGGCCATATTACTTGTGCGTAAACGGTTGACGTAGTATGGGTAATGGTGGAATGGAATAAGCAAAAGTGGTCTATTGGTTGCTGCCCTTTTTCGGATGGTCTTGCGTGCACTCATAACCCGAAGTCTAACAACACAGTATACCAGGGACCACGCTTCACTAGATGGTTTTGACTGTCCACAATAGATATCCAAAGTGAATGGACCTGACCTCAAAGGAAACACAACGCACTCTAAAGTATCCAACAAGTAGGTTTTCGACGCGTCGCAAAGTGTTATGCCATAAACGTGCAACTGTAACTGGGCGCTGGTACGGTTACTGTCAGTAGGTGGCGAGTGTTGGCGTGGGAAGTCTTCTCTAATCCAGGCTCCATGGTCATTTGCTATTTCGGACGGGCTTGTCCGAATATAACCATTGGGATGCGTGGAAAGACCGCATCACTACATTTGGAATTCACATACAATTCCGCACTTCTGTGCGTGTACGCTGCTGCCGTACGCAGTGTGTTTTTCATTTCAATAGTCACCCTCTATGCCAGAATGTACCACAGCAGTTGATCTATCATCCTACTTGAAATTAAGGCGACCGGGAAAATTCTCATAAACCTCTCACGGCGCAAACGCGCAGTCATTTAAAAGTCTTAAGAATTACCGTTTTGTTTCAACAAACTACCAAATTTGGTCGAAAAACTGATACACTCTCATAAGTTAGATTACTAGACTCTTACTGATGTCCTCATGATTTGACCAGTTAATTATTTTAGCACTTTCCCACGCACACCATCACCACTTGTCTACGCGCTGCTCGTATGCTATTCGATTGAAACAGTACTCGAATTAACGGTGTAAGAAATTTCAATCATTTGTTCAGTAACTGGGCCATATTCACAAAAAATATCGTAAAACGCGAGGGCCCAGAACACATTTCGAGAGAGGAGTAAGACTCCATATTAGATGTCATTAGAATAAGTTGTGGCCTTGATACCTACGCTTTCGAATGAGGTGGCTAACAATATTATCAGCGTCAGTGTCCCTGCTACCGTCAGGCCAAAAGAGACTTATTGAGCCGGAGAAGTTGAAATTGAGAACAAGGGGTAGAACCCAGAAGATATCTGGATGGGTGCAGAAATGTGTAGCAAAAACGGCAGAACATGCAGTTGGTCAGGACAGAGAATGCCGCATGCCAACCGCCTAAGCAACACGTTGCCGAATGTCAGAATCAAAATTGCTCTAGATTATTTCAGCTGAAAATTTTCCAGAAATATTTAGTAGAAACTCTCGTACACCGCTTTGACGAGGCTCAACGAATAGCAAAATGTAAAGCCAACACACTTCACCGGTAATGAGGTAAGCTGTTGCCAATTCAGGAAACGAGTTGAATGCCACAATGAACACAGAATGGCTGACTGTGGCCACCAAGTTAAGTTCCACTTGCATTATTGTCAAGGATAGGGTTACAAAAAAATGCGGGATTTAGCAGTTTCGCCTTCATCAAATCTGCACGTGAGGGCGAGAAGTGTACCACGAAGCATTTTGGACAGCTCCATCCGAGGTTTTCCGTTTGAGCGAAGAATTGCGGTTTTTCGGTGGAGCAGATACACCACAGAGATGACTTCAATTCGTTGAGCACATTGGTGGGAAATGCAATAGGGGTACCCCACAATCTTTAATTTGGATGAGGTGAGAAAGCAAGCTGGATAAGTTCGCGAGGACGCGGGCCAACATTTTCCGAGCTCACCGAGTTTGTTTTGCAGCGCGCGATAATGGCGCGAAGCAGAATAGGAGGAAATGAATAAAACAGTTTTGAAGCCCGTAATGGCATCCATCCAGACGTAATCAGAGTCCAGATTTTACTATCACAACCTCTTGTCAAATGAATTGTTCGGACTTACATACACCCTTGAACCACGTCCGGAGTCCCCCAAGGGTTGACGCACCCCGTAGATGGTTTAGTGCATGATGATTATGCGTTTGTTTCTTCTACCTCAACGCAGTACACAGCGTTTCCGATTGTGGAACGCACTGGGTGCTCAAAAACCGTTGTTTCGATTTCCTATAGGATTCAGCAC